>VZRX01003787.1:0-128595 GCA_013398075.1 Notiomystis cincta
CAGAGCCTGCCTCCCTTTGAGGGAGTCAACAGAGATATCCAGCCCACACAGCGGTGCTATCAAATGCTCACCAGCCTGGTGTGCAGGATGTTTCCTCTTCAGATGTCTGCTCTAACTTCTGCAGAAATAATTAATACCTCTTCTCTGTCAAACTTGCACAAGTCATTTAAACAAACTGGTTCTGAGTCTCCCCCCAGAGCTCCATCTCCACTTCTTATCCCAATCCCTTATCGTGCCACAGACAGGATGTTTGACATTGCTTTCTCTATGGTGACCGGACAAACATCCTTTCACTATCAAAAGCCCTTGAAGTGTTACTTGGAGTATTGTAGAGCCTTTGATCTGGGTTTGGATAATCAAAGATAAAAATAGACTCCTCCTACCCTGTTTTATATCTGGCTGGTCCTGATTGAATCAAAGTCAAATGTTGACCACTCTACGCCCAAAAACTTGGGAATGTTATTGCAAAGGTCAGCAGAGGGTTTGGATCCTGGTCACTGAGCACAAAACAGATGGTTTAGGTGTTGTCCCAGCACAGTCTCAAATTGGTGTCACGAGGAACACCTAGGAGTGTATGTTCTTCATTAAAGTCTTTCGGTCAAACGATTTATCAGTCATACTACACATCTCTCTGTGCCAAGAGCTCCTGCAACATGTGGCATTTGTCCCTTATTGTTCTCATTTTTTGTTAAAATGGCTTCAAGTATTGGTGGGCAGATGGATCTGGTCCTTCACCCTCTGTTATTTGGGATCAAGCTTAAAAGGCTGAGAACTTTCTCAGTTGTTCATGGGCAGTTAGGGATTTGATTTTTTTGTTGTTGTTGTTTAGGCTAGCACATGTGGTAGGAATTGGTTTGGCACCCTCCATTCCCATGGATGTGAAACCCTTGTCCTGTGTTCTGCTTCATGTTCTGCTGTTGTTATTGACTAAATGTTTTATCTTGAACATGTCATGGTGAGTTTATCGTGCCAGATCTGCAGAGGTGTGAGAACAGGGCCTCTGGCACCACGATCCACTGGATTGCCTCTGGCTGACCAGATTTAGTGGTGGAGTTGGCAGGGCTGGGTTAATGGTTGGACTCCATGACCTGGGAGGTCTTTCCCAGCCCTAATGATTTTGTGATTCTGTGGTTCTGTGGTTCTGTTTATCTGCTGTGAGATGCTATCACACATGTGATTTCATGGTGCCATTTAATTAGGACTTGAGAAATTAGGACTGATTAAAGTTGCTTTTTATAAGTGCAGATACAGAAAATCTTTAAAAATGGAAAAATAGAGTAAATTCATACTGAAAATGTCTTTGGTTAAATCTGTCCTTGTGTGAAAAGCAAAGAGCTCACAGGCTGTCCTTACACAGAAGCATTTTAGGTCCTGTTCATGAGCAGTGGCCTCTCAGAAGGGCAGTGAGGGTGTCCTTTCCAAGCCCTCTCAATCGGTGGGGTGGCCATGCTGTTTTTCCCACATCACTTTGCTGCCCTACCTGCTGTAACACATGCACACACCTGTGTGGCACAGCAGGTCTTCAGCTGAGGGTGGAATTAGTTCCACATGTGCTGGACAAGCTCCTTTACCTGACATTATTTGCAGTCTGTGCACTGAGAGCCAGTGGGACCCACCATGTGCTGTCCCTGACACGTGCCTGCCCAGCAGGGCTGCTCAGTCCTGCACCTCAGGCAGGGCCTTTGCAGGACTTTGGGCAGTGGTCCAGGCTGGCCCAAGCCTGGCTCCCTGCTGTGTGGCCTCTCTGAAGAAGGGCTGTGTGCATCCAGCCATTCTTCCCCAGGACTCTGACTCCAGCTTCAGCCAATCCATGGGGTAAAGAACGTGGAGATTCCATCTCTGGGATGCAGCAGGTTCTGTGTGTTCAGATGCTATTTGTGGGTGATCCACCCTTTGCCTTTGCACTTATTCCCATAAGCAACATGTTATTTCCAATTAATACAAATTTCTTTATTTCAAATTGTGCCCTATGCCTGTTGTGTTTCTACCCAAGTCTTTCATGCCCCATCCCTGGAAAATTCCAGGTCAGGTTGGATGGAGGCTCTGAGCAGCCTGACCCAGCTGAAGATGTCCCTTCTCACTGCAGGGGAGTTAGAACAAGATAACCGTTAAAAGATCCCTTCTCAGCCAAACTATTCTATGATTCCATCTTGTCTTCTGCAAGCTTCTCTTTGCAGAGAATCTTAAACCTATCTTTTGAGTTTTCCAGATAACTGGAAGGAGATGGAAAAGTGGATGTTCCTCTTTTCCCTTCAATTTTGCAGAATCAGGAAGAGCAGTGGGATCCTTCTCATACAAGTCTTACAGGATCACCCAGCAGCTTGAGTGACTACAGTAGATCCTGCAATCTTGTACGTCAGGGGCAGAGCAAAAGTTTTTTAGAAAACGTTGGTAGTCACTTAGGTTTCTAATAGACTCAGTGGAATCTCAAAGCTGCTTTAGTTGAGTTCTAGGTTGGTTTACTTTATTTTTATGGACTTTGCTCTTGGTCTTCAAAATCGTCCTCATCTCTAAGGATAATCTGATGCTAGGGCAACCTTAGTACCTTTTGAAGTGTGCTAATAACCAGAAGGCAGGCAAAACCAACTTCCTGAGGCTCCCATGCTGTGGAAGATTCCCTGGCAAGGTTACACCTACCCTCCAAACCTGCAGGTGAACGCTTTAGTTGAGTTCTAGGTTGGTTTACTTTATTTTTATGGACTTTGCTCTTGGTCTTCAAAATCGTCCTCATCTCTAAGGATAATCTGATGCTAGGGCAACCTTAGTACCTTTTGAAGTGTGCTAATAACCAGAAGGCAGGCAAAACCAACTTCCTGAGGCTCCCATGCTGTGGAAGATTCCCTGGCAAGGTTACACCTACCCTCCAAACCTGCAGGTGAACAAGTGAGTTGGAGGGGAGGTCCAGGCTAGATGGATCTCAGGAGCCAGATAGAGCATGTGCACACAGATCTAAATTGCCCTAGACTGACTTGCAACCAGGTGACACAAAGGGGATTTTAATCCTGCAGTGAGCAGATCTTCACCTAATGGGGGAATCTAATCTTGGATCTTGTCTCAGCTTTGACTGACTTTTTCCATATTTTTGATGTAGATGACATTCTCCAGGTTTGCTGGTCTTTTTAGTCTGGTGGGGAGCTACATTCACGGATGGCAGGTGAAGAACTGTGTTGCTTTTAAGATCAAGACTTGGCTTTTGATGTTTGGTCAGCAGGAGGAGAAGATCTTTCATTGGAGACCTTGATACAAACGGGTCTGCACTGAGAAACAAAACTGTGTGAATGGGACACTTAAGGCCATGTTACAAAACTTTGTGTGATAACTGTGCAATTTATATTTTTCAAGAATGCTGAAGAGACGTTTAGGGTTGCTGGCAGGATTGGACTGTGGGTGCACAGACCTGTTAAACTCTTGGTTTACTGTCTCTTTTAAAAGACCCTGGGATTACAGGAAGGGGATCTGGGTTTGGACTGGGTTTTGTGATCCCCTTCTCTAACAGATCCTTGTCTGGATGCTTTCTCAGCACATATCCTGGGGCAGACACTCTGTCCACTCCCTTTTGGTCTGAGGCAGGGCCTTGCTGGCCACTGCAAGGTGGACTCAGCTTTTCCTGGACTGCACTTTGGCTCTTCAAGGACGTGGCATTGCCCAACATGTGTCTTGCACAGACTTGGCAAAGTTTGACTTAAAAATCCACAGCCTTGTGCTGCTGTTTTTCGGAACCTCCTTTGGCCTTGTTTCAGGACACTTTATATTGTCACGAATCATCCTGCTGCTGGTGCTGGCAAACAAACAAAGGGGCTCTCTCTGCCCTCTCTCTTCAGTCATTGCCCTTCCAGGTCTCTCTGACAGTAATTCCTGTGGGTTCATTCATTTCTGCAGGATGGAAGTTGGCTGTACAGATAGGCACATTAAGGGCTAATCAGTAATACCAACAGATTAGGGAGTGCTTTCTATCCAGAAGGTCTGAGCCTTTTCCAGAGGAAGTTGATATTATCTTTGTAATAGATTGTGAAACTGAGGCCAGTGTCCTCTCTTCAGCACTTGGGCTGGAGCACAGGTCCCTGACACCCACACCAAAATGCTGCCCTGGGTGTTCTTTTCCTCTCGTTTGCATCCCTGACCGCACATCCCCCCCATGGTCCCAGTGCTCCCTACCCTTGTTGCTTTTGAAGGAAAAGAAGGACTTGTACCCTTTTCCCCAGCACATACCCTCTGTGATCTCAGTCAGATGAGTGCTATCACATGGCTTTTCTGGCCCTGCGTGCTTCTCCCAGTTGTTATTCCAGAGGCAGAAAAACATGTTGGAAGAGTTACTGCTTTTCTCCTTTTTATTTGATGTTCTTTGCCTGTCTCTGCAGAGCCATTTAGATAAGGGGATTTATCAAGCTTGAACTAACTAACTCTGGATGCAGAAAGTCAGAATGGAGTGTTCCAGCTGTGAAATCCTCAGATTTACCCTGAAGCAAACATGGGTCTGGAGGAATTTCACATCCCTTTTCTCTTGTCATCAAATCCCTTTGGTGACCTTTTGTTGTTGCCTCACCAGACTTCCCTCACTAATGTGACATGAGGGTGCTGTGGTGGCTGCTCAGCAGCAGGACTGCATGAGGTGTCTGCTTCCCCTTCAAGGCTCCTGTTCTTAGAGGTTTTTTTTCCTTTATTGAGAGAGAGTTGGTTGATTTTGAAAGAAATACAGTAATTTTGCCTGTAGAAGCTGCTTAGAAGTTGCTGCCAATGGCTTTCTCAGTGCAGAACTTTCAGCCAAAGAATGACTTCACAACAAAAGGAGGGAAGCAGATACCTGAAAGCTCAGGAAGGGGAAAAAAGGAAAAAACAGGTTGTTTAGCTGCCTGCACGGGGCCTTCAGAGCCTTCTCCCCCTTGTTTCCTTGTTGCCATAGATCCAGTGAGTCTTAAGAGAATGACTACTCAAGGCAGAGCTTAAAAGTCATGGTTGGTTTTTCTGGTGTTCCCTAGCTGTGCTCACTGGTGTCTGGGAAGTGCAGCAGAATTCTGATCCCAAATGTGTTTTCCTGCCAAGGGTAGAGAGGGATCCAGAGAGGGCTGCTGCATTGAACCAGATGAGAGATCTCCATGACACACATCTGGAGTCAGTGAAAAACACGAGGGCTTCCAATAGAATCCAAGCCAGAGGAGAGAAATAACCTCGTGCCTACTTCAAAGCATTGATCTCTTGTCAGCAGGATCAGAGCCGAGTCCTAGTTCACATGGGAATCCTTTGGAATCTCCTATTGCTGCAGCCAAGGAGCTCTTTCCCTCCTACAGGGAGGGGTGTCATTCAATCATGTGAAGGAAGGTCAGACCCACTTCCATCCTTGCAGCTCCAGATTTAGCATCTCCCTTTGGCACTGACTCCTTTGCAGTGTTCCTGACCCCATGTGAAGGTCAGCAGGGCGGGTGATGAACTCCGTGGTAACTCAGCACAGACCTTTCACTTGAAGGACCAGACCTCTGATAAAAGCTCAGGATTGCAAGTCAGGAGGTGATAAACTCTACAGAAGGTGTTCCCTGCAGCCTGGAAAGGTGCATAATTCCTGTGTGTTTGGTTGCTGGGACAATAACACCCTCCTTCTCTAAGGAGCACTTTTTGTTAAGGGTATGAAATTTGCAGGCACATTTCATGGTACATTTTTTTCTGGAATTACCTGCTTCATGTTTTTTTTTCTTTTTTCCTCTGTGCAGCAGAACTGTTTCTTTCTTTATGACCCAGACTGGGGAAATAGAAATAGTCTGGGTTAAGGGAAAAAAATAAAAGATTGGTTTTGGATAGGATTGTTTCAAGGTGGAATGGTTCCCTGGGCCATCTGTGGTGCAGATGCCCCATCAGCTTGTTCCAGCACGTGTGAGATGAGGCAAGGATTGCCAGGGAGGGGGCAAGGGGTGAGCTATACCTTGAGCTGCTGTTGTTGTCAGGAGCTTTTGGCCAGGTGTGGACTGACACTGAGAGAAACACTCGATATCTCCAGTTCACCTTCTGTCTTCTATGACTGCAAGTAAAGCTTGAACTTAGTGTAACTTCAGCCTATTCATTTGGATTTTTACTGTTTTTTCCAGATTGCCCGACAGGAAGGAAGAGTCATTTTAACCTCTGGACTCCCATATCACACTGTGAGTGTTCCAAGCTGCTGGTGTGTTTCTGGCACTGATCATTGCATGGTCTGGGGCGTGCAGGGGAGACAAGAGGAAAAGTCAGATGTGAGTGCAGCAGCTGGCTTGGCTTTTTCATGTTTTCTGCACTAAAATCTCCATTTAGGGTCTTCAGAGGTTTGCTGTTCTCAGCCACCAAGGCTCAGGGTGAAATGCTTTTTTATCCTTACTCTCAATCCTGCATCAGTGGGAAGAGTGACTGCTCTCCGTTGGGGGTAGGGATGGAAGTCAAGCCAAGCAATCCAGAACAGTGTGTTTCTGTCTGGCCTCACTGGCAGGTGAAAGGCAGCTCAATTCTTGTGCTTTTTATCCCAGAGATTATTGCTTGCTGGCTGGCTCTACACCACAGGAGTTTCAACCCTCAGGGACATTTCTTCAGGCTTGGAAGGGAGAGATTGGAAGGCCCCAAGCATGGGTCTGGTGGAAGCTGGAGAGGTTTGGTGTTGCTATAGATAAACAAAAGCCAAAGCAAAACCCAACCTTGCCATCAGCACCAGCTGTTCAGAGCTGTTCACAGGCACACTTCAAAATGGAATGCTGAACCTGCCAAGTCAGTGCTTGCAGTGCTGTAATTCCCTGCTGCAGGTCCTTTGCAATTTTTAACTGCCCAAAAATTCATTTGGAAGAGTGAAACTGTTCTGGATGAGCCAGCGTTCTGTTCACTTGAGCCAGGGTGCAGGACTTCTTTGTCACAAACTCAGTATAAAATCTCCCAGCCAGTCAGAATATTTGCAGAATAGGGGTTTCTGATTTCCTATGGAAAAGGTGAGTGTGGAATAAAACTCCCCCTATAATGAGACACTGTGAGGCAGGTGTAGCCATCCTGCAAGTTCTTGGAGGCTACGGCTGGTGGAATAGGGAATTCAGCATCCATCATCATCTTGTTTGGCAGAGGTCTAACTTCAAAGTACTGTGTAGGAATTGCAAAAGGAAAATAGCTACTTCCAGGGTACAATACTCCTGGGAAATGTCTGGTTCCCTCGGCTTCCTTGCCTTTGGATTCCCTCCACAAGGACAGGATGGCTCTACCAGGCTCCTTTACTGGTGTGTAGCTTATCCTACTCCTGTGAGTCCTTAGCATGGTCATGAAGATGTGTCTGGGACTTCCCAGTGCTCATTCCCAGATGCAAACTTCCCTGCAGACTGTGGAACAAATATTGGGGGACTGCCCACATCAACCCCTTCAAATTTCTTGGCCATCAGGAAACTCTAGGTGAAATGTCTGTGCTAATCAGAGAGGTTGAAGTGGTCACTAGACATTGTTTCCATCACCGTGCTTTGGCACACTCAATGGGATCTGACCAAGTTTCAGCAGAAAGCTGGGATTGAATTCAGTTTCCTCTTGCTGCCCCTGTCAGCACCATCTCACCAAATTATGAGTTGATGGGACTTGAGTATATTCTGTAGAATATAATCATGGAATTGTTAAGGTTGATAAAGACCTTTAAGATGATCAGGTTGAGCTGTTAACCCAGCACAACCACTGTGGTCCCCACTAAACCATGTCTCAAAGTGCCATATCCAGATGACTCTTGAACACTTCCAGAGATGACTCCAACAGCTCCCTAGTCAACTCATTCCAATGTCAGATCACCTTTCTGTGAAGAAATGTTCCCTAAAATCTAATCTAAACCTCCCTTGGAGCACCTAGAGGCCATTTCTGCTTGTTCTGTCACTTGTTACCTGGGAGGAGGCCAACACCCCCTGGCTGCACCCTCCTGTTAGGGAGTTGTAGAGAGTGAGAAGGTCCCCCCTGAGCCTCCCTTTCTTCAGCCTAAATCATGTTTCATACACACAAAATCCTGCAGTGCTTCAGGAGTCAGAGCTCTTGCAGCAGTGACTGTCAGGTTACCAACTGTGGTGCTCAGACCAGAATTCAGATTGTAAACACACAGTAACTCCAAGCATTATTCGGAATTCAAACCAAGCCAAGAGTATGGGAACAGCCCCACATGCCCTGACGCTGAGCCTCACTGGTGTGTCTGGTTTGCAGCTGCGCTCCCAGGTGGGAGAAGGAAGGTGTTTCTCCGTGAACTGCTCCGAGAAGGCGAAGGAACAGGCGCTGCAGGTGCTGAAGCACTTCAACGTGCAGGTGTCCCTGAGTGACATCTTCAGCCGCTGCCAGGTAGGACGAGCCTGGCTCGAGCCCCGGCTCCCGCTCACTCACCGCTCCCTGCGCTGTCTCAGTGTTCTGGGCCTTGCACTCGGTGTCTTCTTGGTTTCCAAGAGCTCTGCTTGAACTTTGGCAGCACCTGGCAAAGCCGTGAGGAGTTCTGAGTGCAGTCACTTCCATCACAGTGCTGAGGGCTCAGTCAGAGGATCAGAGGCTCTGCATCTGCAGCTTTGCTAGAAACTCACCTGTTTTCCTGATTTTTGGTACTTGGCATGTGTTTTGGCATTGACTGTCATGGTTATACTCTCTTTGTTGCTGTGTTCTCTGTCTAGGACAGATGCTGTTTTAATTATAAACCACGTTTAATTATGGGTCTGTGATTCTGTTAACACTTAATTACTTTAATAGGAGGATTTTTTCATAGGACTTCTGTTTTTTTCAGAAGCTATTAGGTTAATTCATGTCCATGCTAGTTGATGACTCCAGATTGTGTTTGGCACTGGATATCTGTAGATTGCTGTTAAGAATAAATTTTAATTGTGTTAGCTCAAATCACCATCTCTTCCAATTTCACTCTTGTGTTTGTTACAGCAACACGCCGAAACCTATCCCTTCCCAAACTGCCGTATAAACCGACAGGCAGCTTCAACATCTCTCACCTTATCAGTGTTTAAAGAGAGAAGAAGAAGCAAGTTGGTTGGAAAATTAGCTTTTTCTTAGGGATAAACAAGCCAATGAGTCTGGCTCAGTGCCTCATGGTGGAGATCTGGGGTCTCCTGGCCCAGTGGAATTGCACAAGTGGTGTAGGAGCAGCACTGACTCCTGAGCAGACACAGCAGAGAGCGTGTCCTGCACCTCTGTTTATATCTGCTGTCAGATGTTGAAACATGACAGTTGTCCAGCTGAGCAGGTTGGCTGTGCAAGGAGACTGACAGAACTCCCTACAGGTTGGATCCACAGAACAGGGGTTCATCTTACTGCAGGATAAATGGATATATTCAGATATGGGATACTGCCTTCAGTCCTGTGGTTTTATTGTCCCAGAACAGATTGCAGTTGTTATACACATATATATTTATAGTGGCACACTGGCTTCTTGGCGATTTTAAAAAAACCTTTAAAAAATCTCAAGGATTCTCTGATTCCCTGACATCTCATAAAATAGCAGTGTTCCTCCTGATGGTTGTTGAAATACCACAAAAATAAGCACGCACGCACACACACACTCACACACTCACACACACAAAACTATGCTGCAGGAAACTCTGTGCTCTCTAATTAATGCACAAGACTGTGCAGTAGATGATGGAAAACTGATCCCTCATCTAGGATCTGGGGTCTGGAACTGGTTAACTCTATGGCTTTAGTGCATGCTGTCTTAGTTTACAATAATAGGGGTAATCAATCTGGCTAGGAATATATACTAAGTGTTCTCTTACTTCCAGGAGAAATACCTTCCCTGTAAATTGTGGTGGTGGAACAGCTGCATGTTTGATACCCCTCAACATAGGAAGATGCTGATTTGTCAAACCTCTCCCTGTTCTGAATCATATTTACCTTCATTTAAGGCTTTGGCATTTTGGACCTGATTTTGCTCAGCTGTCTCTGCAGACAGCACAAGTTTGGCTGATGTGCTGCTGATACTCTGGAGGAGAATCCCAGCTCTCCCAGCTGCACTTCCCGGGCTTGTGTGCAAGGGGAGCTGTGGGCAGCACAAAGGAGCAGGATCATCCTCCAGCACTGTGGAAAACTGACAGCCCACATCAACAGTGGCAATTTCTGCCTTCGGGAGGCTGCTCCGGGCTTCCATGGCCTACAGAAACTTCAGCAGTTCTTTTGTACATCCTAAAACATCCTCATTCTTTGCAAACCTAATTGGGCTTAATTAAGATGGAGGCTGGATCCTGAAACTGCTGAGCTGTGCCTGCCAGCCTGTCTGTGCTGCTTTGGGGCTGGGTCACAGACCTTGGGGCTTCCAGACTGCTCTGAGCTCTGGCCCTCCTTGCAGAGCACATTGCTGGGGGGTGACAGAGTGGTGACAGAGGGGTGACAGAGTGGTCACAGAGAGTTTTGGCTGCCCCTGCAGTGGAGGATCATGGTGGGTACACAAGCAGGGCTCCAGAAAGAGCCGAGTGCTGCTGTGTCCGTGCTAGGCAGGAGGAGGAGGATGGGCAATACTGATCCATGAGCTAGGCCCCTCTCCTCCCTTTCCTGCATGGAGCTGGGCCTGAGCTGCCAGCATGGGAGGGGTTATCTACACCATCAGCCCTGGCCGTGTGTCACAGGAAGCAATGTGGCATCCTGCCTGCTCCCTATGTCTCATGGAGCAGAGGCTTGTTTTGTCTCTCGGGCTTCTGTTCTGTAAATGGTTGGAGTGGATATGGCAGCAAATGTTGTCATAACAATTAATGTGTGTAGTGCAGAGCATGTGGTAAAAATAGGTCCTGGTTCAGTGTTGTACCCAGGATTGCTGGAAAATGTTTCCTCTGTCAGCTCCCTCAGCAGGGATGGGCAGGTTCACTTTTGCAGATGTAAAGAATGGGCTTGCTTTGTAACCCTGCCAAAATACTGCTGTTTCTTCTGTTAAAACTATGGCAAATACTGGCTACCTCTGTCTGACCTAGAGCAGCAAGCACACAGGGAGTGTCATCCAGGGGCTGCTCAGCATTTCTGCTCCCACTTGTGCTGGGCTTCAGCTTGGTTGCTCCAGTTAAAGGCTCCAGGAGTGGGGACTGCTGCCAAAGGTGTCAGTGATGGTGCAGGAATGACCTTTTCATTCCATATGTCCCTCAAATGCTGCATTGTAAGGACTCAGTGACAATCCTGGAGCAGCCACACCTGCACAGTAGCTGTAGCTGGGCCTGGTGCTGCCTTTGGTGAGGAACATTTTAGTGGGGCTGAGTGAAAATAAGATTAATTCTATCTTCTGGTGACATACAAAAAACCCCATAGAAGTTCTACATTTCATAGCCTTAAAATATTAGAAACCCATTCCTTCTATTTGAAATGCAAATACCACGTGCCTGTCACCTCTGCACACATTTGAGTATCTTGTATGTGAGTATCTTGCAGTTTTCTTCTTTTCAGATAGCTGAAATACTTCCTTCAGGAAGGGGCAGTTGGAAATGATGCTTGGGGTGTTCAAACATGATCAGTTCAACACACTGAACCCTTACGGTGGTCAAGAAGATCTCTCTGGAGTTGTTGGAGGCTGTTGTGGGCAGCCTTAGGGTCACCTCAGCCTGACTCAGGAGATCAGTGATGCTCTACTCTTCACAGCTTGGAGGAGGTTCTAACACAGAACTAGCAGTTAAAGAAGGAAAAAACACCAAACCTGCTAAAGAAGGTGGCTACTGGATGGCTCCAGTCATGGGCATAGACAGCTGACAGCTAGATCATTTCATGGCGGGGTGAAATTCAGCTCCTTTCCCAGCTCCATCCATTCACAGCAGTGGTTGTCTCCCACTCTGTATGGGACATCCTGCTGTGACACTTGGGTATGGCCTGGTGGGACAGCAGGAAGACATGAACTCCTTGTCTCCATGTCATTCCAGTCTCTTAAAGAAATTCTTGGGAACAGCCATGTTTTGGCAGGATCCATACCTGGATGACTGGAGTGACTTTTGCCATCTTTTCCATGCCACATGATTAAAGGTCCACCCAAAGCAGGTGTGGGCTGCACCTCTGGACCTGCCACTGTGCCAGGGCCTTGTCACTGACTGCTTGGTGAGCCGGAGGGCCCAGGACATTTTATTTCCCATGGCTGAGGTGTCTGGTCCAGCCAACTTGGTGTCAGTGAAAGAACACTGGTGTGGAAGCAGATCAGTGGAGGTGCAGACCTGGCAGCCTTGGGGTGAGCAGTGCTGCTCATAGGGAGGAATCCTGGCTTGGATGGTGATAAAGAGGAGATAAACACTGCAAGTTGTTAGCTTTACATCTTTATATCACAAGGCTTTGTCTCTATGGCTTGAAGGGACAACTGTATTCAGTACTGTTTGAGCTCACTGAGAAATTCCTCCTGGAATCTGGAAGAACCTTCTGGTTGAAGGTTTCTAACTGCTGTAAAACCCTCACTGGTGTGAGACTCTGCAGCTGAGTTTGGAGCCAGGAGGGCCTGTCCATGTGCAGAAAAGCTGTGTTGAGCTTTACTCAAAAGTGTAGCTGCTGCTCAGCTCAGTTCTGGGTCTGAGGCGTCACTCAGGTACGAGGGGGGAGCAGGCTGGGGGACCCGGGTCCTTCCGAGCCGCTGTGCCACCCCCACCTCCCCCAGGCCTCTCTTTCCTTTCCCACCCTCTGTTTGACTTGACCCTTTAGCCTTTAAGCTGCCCGGGCAAGGGACCTTGCTTGAACAATACCTAACACAACAGGGGAGGCTGATCCCAGGTGAGGTTTCAAGGCTTTCCTGCAAGGAAAAATGATTGCAGTTATATCCCCTGCAAAAATAAATGTGTGGGGAAGAAAAATTCCAGGCTCCAGCTGCAGTTTGTGCATCTGAACAACTCCACATTGATGGGGGGATTATCTACACACTCAAATAGGTTGTCTCTTGCACTTCACTGAATGCTCTGATCCTAAATAAGCAAATTACATCACCTATTCTGATGTCCTGTTTAACTTATGACCTCAGCCTGAGCACTGCAGGATGTGAGAGATAGCTGCTTGATTTCATTGTCTGGAGATCTGATATATTTTTCTACTCTTTTTACCCCCCCTTCCCTGCTCTTTTAGTTTCCAAACGACTCACCCCAGCCTTTACAAAGGTGTTAACATGGGATTAGGAGTAGGCGGGGAGGAGGGGGGAGGAAACCACCTTTTTTTTCTTTTTTTAAATTAGGTGCAAAAGCATTCTAACAGTTGCAGCAAATGTTTCTGGGTTTTTTGTGGTTAAGGTAACAAATTTCATTGCTGCAAAGCTCATCATGTGCAAGCTGATTTACGCAGAGGGAGCCAGGATGGAGCAAGCCATTTAGCAGGGACAAAGAAAAAGGCCTTATGATGAGATGGAAACCCTGTGCTTGGGGCATTTTGAGAGAACTTTTGAAGCCAGCCTGGGAACTCTGGCAATATTAGTCGATAATTAGTAATATAGATCCCTCAAGCTGTCGTTTAAATTGAAAATGTGCATGTCTCTCATGAGCCTCTGTCACACCAATCTGATCAGCAGGCTTTTTGCTTCCTTTTATGTGGGTTGCTCTGTTGGTCCAGACGATGATGAGAACTGCCAGGCATCATCTTTCTCACTCACTTGTGAGCTGAGCAGCTATCTCCTGCTCCAGTGTGGCATGGAAGTGGAACTAGGGCAATTTTCTTTTGTGGTCACCTTTCCTAGCCCAAGCAACAGTCATTTTATTCATGTTAAAATACCAGTTGTCCTTCCCCAATGCGCAGAGAAAAACCAGTAAAGTTGAAAGGCTGCATATTTCATGAGATGTTTCTGCCCCGGCAGACAGCAAGGGGTTGATCTCGGGAGTTGCTCAGGACAAAAAGCATCTTCAGCTCCAGTGGGGCTGAGACATCATCAAAGAATTTGAAAATGTCAGTTCTCATAGCCCCGGTTCAGCTTTTGAGCTGCCTTCCACTGATGCAACATCATGTCCCCATTTTGCTTCATTTCAGCTCTGAAATCTCTTTAGAAAGTGCTGTGTCACCCTTTAAATGAAGAATTAAGAAGGGTCATGTGTGCTGGATTTCAATGACTTGGGAATGCTGAGAAAGAGAATATCATTTGGAAACCCTGTGTGGTTTAATAAAAGATTCATCCATAGAATGCAATTTGTCAGCGCCTACAGGTCAGGAAAACCTGTGATTAAGAGCATCTGTGGTTTCCCCAGATGTGTGAATAAGCTGCTTACTCCTCCCCAGTCACCCAAACCCCAGGCTCAGCCCGGTGCCTGCCCATGATGTGGGCTGTGATTTCTTGCTTCAGAGTGCGATTGTTCAACACAAAGGGTAAGGCCCTCTTAATCTTTTTGTTTATCCTGGGTTTGGCAATTCCGATGTAATCTACGGCCGGTGCTGCAGAGGCTCCAGCCAGGAAGCACAGCTGGTTCTGTTCTGCCTCGACAGACACTGTTGAGGGAGCGAATTGCCCTCCAGCGGTGCTTGTCCAGGGCTGGCTGAGGAGCTCAGTGGCGAGTGCTCCTTGCCCTGGCACCGCACCTCCCTGAGAGGGACCGAGCTCCTTGTGTGGAGTGGCTCTACATGGCAGTCATTAAATACCATCAGACTCTGGGATAATTTGTCATGGCAAATTCTGCTTCTTTTGAGTCTCTGGTTGAGATTTTTATTTGCTGATTTCTAGTGCTTTATAAACGATAGTGGGAGCTTGTAGTGAGTGGTCACTGTTATCCACAGGGGGTGGGAACACCCTGAAGCAGCACGAAGATCTTTGAGTCAGAAGGGACCTTAAAGCTCATCCAGTTCCAAACCCCCTGCCATGGGCAGGGACAGCTTCCACTATCCCAGGGTGCTCCAAGCCCTGTCCAACCTGATCTCAGACACTTCCAGGGATCTATGGACAGTCACATCCTGTGCCAGGGCCACCTGTGCCAGGGCCTCCACACACACACAAGGAAGAATCTCTTCCCAATATCCCATCTATCCCTGCTCTCTGGCAGTGGGAAACCATTCCCCCTTGTCCTGTCCCTCCATCCCTTTTTCCAAGTTCCTGTCCAGCTCTCCTGAAACCCCTTCAGGCATTGGAGATTCCAGTAGACACTGAGCAAGCCCCATCTCGTGAGTGCCAGGCAGGAGGGCAGCACTCTGTCCGTGATGGCTCTGCAGCATGATACGTGAGTGCACACAGCACCAATCCTGTAAAAATCCCAGCCTGGAGTTGGCTTAACCCTGTGCTGTTTGCCACATAAAATTCAGAGTCCCCCCAAAAAAGGGCTTGACTGGTTCTAATTCTCAGCAGCGAGCCCGGCCGGTGCTGCCTGGTTCCCACAGACTGTACACTTCCCTGCCAAGATTTCAGTATCTTCAGAAATTCAGTGGAGCATGAAGGTCACAGCAAGGGGAGAATGACAGCCTGAGAGGTTTTTTTTCCCTTTCAGCAGCTCAGAGCAGACTGTTGTCTCTCTCTCATGTTGACTGTTTTCATAGGGTTAGCATGAAGTTTATGTTTTACACAGTCCAGTGGCAGTCAGAGCTGGGATCAGCTGTGTTTCTTCAAGGAAGATGGTCTCATGTTGCAGACTTTCTTTCTCAGTGTCTGCAAAAGCTCAGTTTCCAGTGAAATTTCCCTTACAGATCTTTGTCTTGAGGTTCTCTTTGTGGATATATGTGAGAGACTGTACCCAAGGTTTCGGTTTGGGTATTTATTTCGCTTCTTTTATTTTCACTTGTAAAGCTGCAGGCGGAAATTAAACTTCAGCAGGGAGGGGGGCAAGCTGTTAATTTTTCATGGTGTTATGTATTCCAGTGCTCAAAATGATGATGCCAAATTAGCCATTAGAGGTCAAACCTCAGCTGACAGCAAATGCTTTCTTTTGAGGAAGTCATCCTTATTCTTGGGAACCAGTTTTGTACTCCTGTGCTAAATGCAAGAAAGGTATGAATGTGTGGTTTTTCCTGGAGGGCAACACTAGCTGGAAAAATGCTGGTTTTAGCCAGTGGAAACAGCACAAGCAAATAACGATTGGCAATGAAAACAGCACTTGTATTTAGACTAGCATAGAAACGAAGACACAATGTAATGCAGAGTAAATGTCCTTTTATACAGCCTGTACAAGGCTTTTTCTTCCTCTCATGATTTTGGACAGACTATGAAGTACGATGGTCAGCAGAGATGCTGGTGCACAAGGAGAAAGTAATGAAGGGTCAGCGGGTGACAGTGATGGAGTGACTATAAGGAAAATGAAGAACTCTCTGGAAAAGGCAGTGACACAGCTCTAACTCCAATGTGTCCTGAGGAAACTGTCCCCATGGTTTCTCTCAAATGTCATGAGAAAACAAGAGATTTTTAGCCAATTTAAGTTCTGTTGATTTCCAGTCCCCTGTGCCTCCTGAGGTCATAGTTCAGTGTATTGACTGTGTCAAGAAGTCAAAATTGGTTTCAATGTAGAGTGCTAAATCCGTAATTGCTCAGCAGCATTTATCTGAAGACCTTTAGGCATTAAACTGTGTTTCTTCCTACTGGCATAAACCAGCCTGTATCTGTTATTCATGGTATTAATGTGCTGAGGTGACTCCCTGTGCCAAAACTCTCCGTGGGCCCTGGTGAGATGTGGTGCGGGATTGTCTTTGGCACCTACTGTTGCAAAGGCGTTTCCAGCTGGTGATGATGGTCAGCAACATCTGTTGGGTTCTTTGGCCTTTTTGGGAAGGAAGGCCTTGTTCCCACAAAGTGCATCTGATCTTAATGAGTGACTGAAGGGAAGAGACCATTTTGTGATTGTGCAAACCCTCTCATTCAGGGACTGTACAGAAACAGAAACACAGAAACAAGGACAGCCACAGCAATTTCCTGGTGAAAAGAGAAAACAGCCTTTAAATTAATTTCTCAATTCATTCGTTGTGTCACTCTTGATGAAGAGGATATTTTGCAGCTATTGTGATGAAATGCAGCTAAGCCCAAGGTAGGATCTGGCTGAGCAAATTTAGAGGGACAAATAATAGCATAGGAGTTTTGGCAAAGGTGGAAAATGTAACATTCAGGGCATGCTCCTTGTGAGTCATTATCTTTTCTCTGGATAAGGGGATTTGGATGATTTACTTGTCCTAATTTAAGACACACAGTCTGAGCTGATCACCCTTTTATTCGTGGAAGTGCTGGGACAGGATGCAGATGAAAGCCCGGTTTTGTCTCATGCCCAAAAGCTTCTCTATTCCCATTCCCACCTCAGCTTTTCTCTTGATGGTTTCCAGGTGAGCTGTCCCTGCTGAGGCATTTTAGTGAAGTGGGAAAGTAGCTGATGTCTGAGGTAAGCACAGCCAGATTTATTTTTCTTACTGTGCATTCAAGTGCCTGTGGTTACAGGTGTTGTGCAGCCAGGAGGGTGGTCCCACAGCCCTTGTCCCCTGCCTACTTGTCCATTCCTTGCATTTGCAGCTCACACCTGGGAAGAGGGCTCATGGGCAGCCAGATGTTGAGACTGATCTGGCTGAAATGGCAGTTCCCATCCACAGCTGGATCAGTGCCTTATAGTCACAAGGGATCCCAGGAACAAGATAGGTCTCAGGTGTACTCATGGTATGGACTGTTCCACCTCCAGCAGCCTGATCCTGGTTGGGTGCCTTGCAGAGGTGTGGGTGGACCAGTAACCTCTGCAGTTGTTGGAATTTTAATTTGACAGTCCAATTTCATGGACTTCAGAGAAGGAGAGATCACTGAGCTTGGTCCTGGCAGAACGAAATGAGCTGTTGGTTGGAGAGAAGGAAGTTGGTGACAGAGGAGTCCGAGAAGGAACACAGTTCCCAAGAAACAAGGTCATGCGAATGGTGACAGCATGGAGTGATCAATGTGCAGGGATAAGAGGTCACTAGGGAGTCAGCCTGAAAGCTGAAGCCTCTCAAAATTTCTGGAAAAATGTGGAAAAGAAAGTTAAGAAGACATCAAGTAAAGCTAGACAGCTTTTGCCCCCTGGCCTGCCTCACTGTCCTGCTTCCCTTGGGATGGCTTTGCACACTCCAGTCACTGACTGTGCAAAGGAGTTGGGCACTCGGAAGTTCTTCGTGCTTCCCTCTGTGCAGACAGTGCCCTGTGACAAAGGGTTGAGCCTCAGCTCCCCAGAGCAAACCCACCCACAGGCAGGACCAGCCTCCCTAGGCCTGGCCAGCTCCGGCTGCCCACGGCTGTGGGGCCGTTCCTCCCCCAAGGAGGGCCTTCCCTGGATCAGCTGCATTTACTGGCATTTACTGGCAGGCTCAGATTACCCCAGTGAAAATAATCGGTTATGCAAAGTTACGCTGTTTAGATTGGGTTTCTTCTGTGTGGCCAGCGAGGTGTGAAAGTCAATCTGCACTGCAAACCCTGCAGGCACTTTCTCCCTGCTGGCTGATTATGATAGCTCTGGGCTTGGGCTTTTTGGGGGAAAAGCTGGCCCTGGGCTAGGCTCAAAGGGACACAAACCACAGGTGGTTACAGTGGGATGGGGCTCCTGAGCCACATAGGCTCCTAAACCCAGCCTGGCAAAGCCAACAGGTCACCTGAGAGGAGGGTGTTGAGGTCTGGGTTTGGGGAGCCCTTCAGTCACCTCAGCCAGGCTGGTGAGGACAGGCCATGGCTGCTGAGAGAATGTGCTTGTAATGGTTTTATCATGGAATTACTGAATAATTAAAGTTGGAAGAGTCCTCCCAAGATCATCAAATCCAACAATTCCCCCAGCCCTGCCAAGGCCACCATGTCCCCAGATGCCACATGCACACAGCTCTTAAATCCCTTTAGGCTGGGCAGCCTGTTCCAATGCCCGACCATTCTGTGTGATATCTAATCTGAACCTCCCCTGGCACAACTCAAGGCTGTTATCAGTGCATTTCTGTTCTCAGGCCATCGTCGTGGTCCGTTGCAGAAACAGAGTTAATCAGTAAAACCTCACTGTTTAGGAGAAGGGCTTACTGTAACAGGACTACTTCTCCTTATGATGATCTTTCTTTTCTCCCCCAAGGATTCATAGATATGGAGTTTAAATGCAGAAAAGTCCCTGTGGACCAACAGCCCCTCCTGATCTCCTGCCTGCAGCCATGGTGTCCCTGTGATTTGTGCCCAGAGAGACCCAGGCTCACTCCCAGACTGAGCTGATGGGAAGGCTGGCGGGTGGCTGGGGCTCGGGCTGGTGCCCTGAGCTGACACCCCAGTGTGGTATCAATGTGTGGTCACAGCAGTGGCACATCACAGTCACTGTTAAGGGGCTTGCTGGCTGCTCCTTGGTGTTCATAAGCACTGGAGCATCACAGGGTCTGTGAGGGAAGGTCCAAGGGCTTCTGCTTTGCCCAGGTCCTGCAGGCCTGATGGAATGAGAGAAACACAGAAAGGCAGCTCATGCATATTTAAATCAGTGCCAATTCATGCTGTCACTGATCTGTGACTTACCGCAGTAACATTCATATTCAGCTTTAATGCCAAAAACAATACTCAGCTGTTTTCTTACTCCTTAATGAAAAATACGTCTTTAGGGCTTCTTTGAAGTCCCCACCCCTGAAAATCCCAGCTATATTGTCATCATTGTTACTGTTAACAGCCCCTGCCAGGCCTGGGAGCCTTTCCTGACAGATAGCTCGGCAGGGCTTTGTCCGGCGCTCCCATTCAGCGCTGCACTAGAGCCAGTTTGAAATGGCTAATGACGGGCCTCCCAGCGGACTGCTGCCAAGCTCTCAAAGACCTCCCAGGTTTGGAAGTGGCAGGGTGTCCTATTCCTGGGGCCAGCCGCAGAAGGAATGCACACTCTCAGATTCTCCTACCTAAGCTGCATCAGCCAAGTTATTTTTTCAGTTGCAAAGAGTCATCCATGCGTACAGAGCCGGTTGCTTAGCAGGAGAGAGATAGCTGTGTCAGTAGAGGACATGAAATAAATAGAGGGAAAAGGTTACGTGGAAAGATCCCCGCTAGTTTGAGGCATTATTGCATTTTAACATTGAGAAATACATTGAAAAATAACGTTGAAAATACCCTTTTGGAAAAATATGAAAAGCTTTGAAAACTTAAGCCACGGTCTGTGTTGGAGACAGGACAAGATTCACCCTTCCCCAGGGTGAGTGATGGTGCAGTGAAGTTTATGGGTGCAGCTCCTACAGGCCATTTGCAAAGGAGAGCCAGAAGAACACTGGATGATCCCTGAGGGTCTGTTGGAAATGGGACCGGGATGTTTCTGCCAGGACTTCATGAGAGTTTTAAGTCGATGTAGGCACCCAGTGCAGCGGGATGGAGCTGGGCCTCCACTCCCTGCCCCAGCCCCTCTCTCACCTCCCCCCATCCCAGCACAAGTGCTCATTTAAAACTGCAGGGCCACAAGATGAGGGAACTGATCCCAGTTGAAACGGGCCTGTCAAAACCAGATGGTTAATTTTATCCCAGCTCAGCTCCCCGGCCTGGCTTGCTCTGCAGCTGCCCAGATGTGCGGCGAGGGGAGGGGGCAGGAGGTCTCTGCCTGCGCTGGGTCAGCACAGGCTCGTGCTGGCCAGGGCCCTGCGAGCCCGCGGCTCAGGGCGCTCGGCCAGCCTGCCCCCAGCCCTGGTGCCTGGGACAATGCCCCCAGCAGGGACAATGCTGCCGGTGCCCACGGGGCTCTGGGGAGCCCCTCCACTCAAGCACTGCTTGCTCCTGGCTCAGGAGATGGAGCCCCAGCCTTGGGGCTGGGGGATCAGCTTTACCCTGGTGTAGGACCCTCCTGGCAGTTCAAAATCTGATTAGCTGAAATTTGAGCTTCAGCTCAAAGTTAGGTGCATGCTTTTATCCCTGTGTCCAGACACCCCAGTGTGTGGAGCAGCACGGAGCTCATGTGCCCCTCACTGCAGCTCTGCCATGGCTGAGCACAGCTCAGGACTTCCAAGGGTGTTTCTCCACTATTCCGAGTGAAAAGGGCTCTTCGTGCTTCACAAATTAATTTCCCAGAGAATATGTAAAAATTGGTTCATTGCTTGCAACTTGGGCTGCCAAATGCAACTAAATCTTTCCTCTCACTAATGGAGTCCAAATTAATATGTTTTCTTATTAATTTTTTTTTTTTTGAGGGGAAAGCTGCCCTCTCTGCAAGTGATGCTGTACCTTTAACTGAGCTGCTGCTGTACAGAGCAGTTGAAGCTTCATTTAGCCTGAATGAAAAACTCTGTGCATGTTGCTAAAGAGAGGAAACTGGTGGTGGATGATTTACTTGGAATGCCCTACAGCAATGGGGTTGTAAGTGAGGAGGGGAAACACCAAGAGCACTGAGATCTGAACAAAGAAATGCACAAAGCCTTGAAGTGACCTTATGCAAATTCCTAATGATGAGACTTAATTGAACTAATTTTTTCCAGAGGTTGTAAAGATCAAAATGACAACAGCCTTGAAATGCAAAGGTCTCTGGATAATGCATGTGAATGTATGGTTGCATACAGCTGAAAACTGCCATGGGTTGGTGTGATTAGCCTCCCCTGCAGCAGGGTACTGGACCCCGACCCCAGATCCCAGACCTAGGCTTGCTCTGGAGCAGCATGGCTGCTTTGGGGGCCAAAGTGATTCCTGGGGTTTCATCCTCCCTCCCACCTCACGGGACACTGCCTCTGCAAAAATGTTTATTTAAGGTCTGTGTTTCTGTGATGAGCCCCAGGAAGCTGGGGTGCCCGGGAAGCCTTGACTGGTCCCGGGAAGCCCGGCAGGCCCCAGGAGGCGAGTGGTGGGTGGCTGGGAGAGCCATTTGTGAAATGAGCTGTTGTTCTCAGCCCAGCCCACGGGGTTGGTGCCCCATCCCACAGACACAACAACTCCAGTGAGGAGAAGCAGAGCCATCCCCAGGGGTCACCAGGCTGTACCCTGCTCGCAGGGGTTGGTTCCCAGCGGGAAATAACGCGGGCACGAGTTAGAGTGTGTGACAGTGTCAGAAACTGTTGCGGAGACTGTCAAGACCAAATTCCTGTGCTGTTCCAAAGACTTCAGATTTTTTTCTTCTGTGCTTGCATTCAGCTCTAGGATTCATTCCCTGGAGGGAGACTTCTCACAAGTGCATGTAGTTTTAGAACAATGGGAAATGGCTTTAAGCTGAAGGAGGGCAGGATTAGGTGGGATATTAGGATGCAATTCTTCTCTGTAAGGGTGGGGAAGCCCTGGCGCAGGGTGCCCAGAGAAGCTGTGGCTGCCCCTGGATGCCTGGAAATGTCTGAGGCCAGGCTGGACAGGGCTTGGAGCACCCCAGGATAGTGGAAGGTATCCCTGCACATGGCAGCGGGAGGAAGGAGATGAGCTTTAAGGTCCCTTCCAGCCTAAACCATTCTGGGATTCTGTGGTTCTCCTCTTTCACATTAATACATGAAGAAGTATTAATCTGGGGAGAAAATGCAAATTAAGCAGTGCTGTGAAAAATTCTCATCCCTGATTCTGGTTTCTAAATTCTCTGAGCTGTTGTTTCGAAGGACTTGCAGAGTAAGGCAAACACATGCACTTCTTGTCTGTGAAACACTGGCTGCCAAATTCTTCTGAGTTTCATTCAAAGTACCAGATTAATTGATTTATTTAGATTTGTAAGCAGCAGTAGAGAGCAGGAGGCTCTGACCCAGTGAATAATGGCAGATATGGCTGTGAACAGCAGCTAGTGAAGATGAAAAACTCCCCTGTTCAGAGGAATCCAAACACAGCCTTACATATGAGGCTGCTGGGCCAAGTACAGCTGTTTGTCTTTCCAGTAATCTGAGGCCGTGGAGGAGCTCTGAGAAGAGGAGGGGACAGTGACTGTGTCTATAGCAGGGGTCAGTCGTGTGTGCAGCTTCCCGGGTGGAGGTGGATCCGTGGCAGGGCAGTGCCAGCACGGCCCCGGGCTCCCGCGGGCACAGCTGGGCTCCCCAGCCCTATGGGCCCAAGCAGAGTGAGACACTCAGCGCCTTCCCTTTGCAGGGAAGCTGGGAAATCTTCTCTGTATTTAAAGTTCCCATGGCTGCAGTTTGAATTTGGCACACAGTTGGCCATGGGGTTATCTGAGGTCATGTACTCAAATAGCTGTAGATAAAACAAGGGCCTGTTTGGATTGGAAATCTCCAGAGGGCTTTTCCTCTGCATGCGGGTAATGATACTGCAGAAGGACAGCAGCCAAAATAAAGATTCGGCTCCGTATGCAGTAGCTCAGTAAAGTAAAATGAGCAATGGGGAAGAAAAAAGATGTAAAAAATAAGCCTGTTTTCATTACGTTATTTTCTGAACTTGCTGTTGGAGATGGAGGAGTTCCAGCCACGGAGAGGGAGTCCTGCAGTGAGACACCATCGAAGACTGGGCTCGTCATGCTGCTCTTCCAGGAAATTCCCAGTGGCTGCAGAAAGCCACCGCTCTCTGGCTGGGCTTACCTGCCCATGGACTCACTGGAGCTGCCACCACATCAGGGCCCACACTGCAGAGCTGACAGGGCACAGAGACACTGCCCAGGGCTGCCCCAGCACCTGTTCCTCTGTTCTAGAGCTTGGGAGTCCTTCCCAGCTGGGGTAATTAGGGAGAAGATCATGAGTTTTGGAAATTAAAGAGGGAATAAGATTCTGCCAGGCTTTTCTACAGGCCCCTGGGCTTTTATGGGAAATTGTTTCCTCATGGCTGTGGAAGACTGAGAGTACACTGGGACAAGAGCTGCAGGTCTGTACCTTTCCAAGCTGCCATTGGAGAACAGCTGCAACAGCAGCTCTGCTCCTTGCTCACTGCCTGCTCCAGCCAGCTTCAGCCTCCCCAGCCTGTTGTCAGGAAAATAATTGAAATGCAAAAGCAAAATGACAAAGCTCCTTTGGGAGCTTTCTGTCTTCCTTGGATGCTGTGGTGATGGATGCTGCTGTAAACACATCACCTAATGGGTAGTGAGGAAGGAAAGACGAGACACGAGTGAGCAGGACAAGCCAGAGGAGAAGGTGCTCTCCACAGGTCAGAGTGTGCTCAGGGCACCAGGGACACTGAGCAGGCCTGAACTCGTGTGGTGCTCACTCCAGTAGGAGCTGGGGCTGATGTGTTGAGAGCAGCTCCACACCTTGCCCTGTCCTCCTGTCTCCTGCTGTCTGCTCCCGTGGATGGGGACAGTGTGAGGACTTCTGCCTGCACTGGGGATGCTGGTGGAGCACAGCTGGGCAGTTCCAGAAGTGCATTCCAGGTGGCACATTGGCAGTGCCACCTCTGGACTGGGCCCTGGAGCTGTCCCAGAGCAAGCAGGGTCACCTAAGAATTGCAGGGACCTGCTAAATGTCCTTTAGGCTTTCCTCTGAGAGTGAAGAATGTACAAACTTCTTACCAATAGGAATTTTACTTTATGTGTATATTTTGGTGGTGTCTTGGACATGAGGAACCCAGCTCCCACTGAGTTCAGTGGGATTCATGTGTCCCTCTCCTCTGGGCAACTGAGAATAATTCAGCCTTAGTCAACAAACCTTGAAAGGTTGAATTCATAGAATCCCAGACTGGCTTGTGTTGGACCTGACCTTAAAGCTCATCCAGTGCCACCCCCTGCCAGGGCCAGGGACACCTCCCACTATCCCAGGTTGCTCCAAGCTCCGTCCAGCCTGGCCTTGGACACTGCCAGGGATCCAGGGGCAGCCACAGCTTCTCTGGGCACCCTGTGCCACAGCCCCACCACTCTCACAGGGAAGAATTTCTTTCTAATATCAAACGTAAATCTCTCCTCTTTCAGTTTAACACTGTCCTCCCCCTTGTCCTGTCACTGTCTGCCAATGTAAAAACTCTCTCTCTGTTTTACAAGCCCCCTTTAGATACTGAAATGCCTCAATAAGGTCTCCTCAGAGCCTACTCTTCTCCAGACTGAGCACCCCCAGCTCTCCCAGCCTGTCTCCATAACAGAGTTTCCAGTTCTCAGAACACCTCTAAGGCCTCCTCTGGACTGGTTCCAGCAGGTCCACATCTTTCTTGTGCTTGAATTTATCAATCAGTTTATTGCTGTCTTCTGCCTGGATGAAAACAACAGATAAATGCAGCTTTCTGGTGCAGGTTCTGAGGTTTACATATTCCCAATTCTGTTTCTGCTAGTATATGCTTCAAATGCATATTCACATTCTTTCTGTGAAGCTAGTTTGCTAGGAAGAAGGGAGTCATCAGAAGGTCATGTATTCATCAGGATTCATTTTTAGAAAGGGAACGAGGCTCCCATGCTTCTCTTTGGAGCCTTCGTCCTGCTTTTCTCCTTATAGGGAGTATTTTAATAAAGGGAACAACTGTCATTTTTCAGCTTATGGAGACATGGAGTGCTATTCCCAAAGAGACTTCATGGCAGTCAGTGCTACCAAGGTTCTGTCTCTATCTGTCCATCCCATGTTTCTCCATTGTGCCTGTAACTGTGTCCTGTGGATGTGGTGTTTCCTGATGTGTGCACAGGGTGCTTTTAGTATTGACCTCATGACAGACTGATAATCACAGAGTCCCAGACTGGTTTGGGTTTCAAGGGACATTAAAGCCCATCCAGTGCCACCCCTGCCATAGGCAGGGACACCTTCCACTGTCCCTGCCTGATCCAAGCCCCGTCCAGCCTGGCCTTGGACACTTCCAGGGATCCAGGGGCAGCCACAGCTTCTCTGGGCACTCTGTGCCAGGGCCTCACCACCTTCACAGGGAAGAATTTTTTCTAATATCCCATCTATCCCTGCCCTCTGCCCATTACCCCTTGTCCGTCACTCCAGGTCCTTTTCCCAAGTCCCTCTCCAGCTCCCTTGGAGCCCCTTTAGGCCCTGGATGGGGCTCTGAGGTCTCCCTGGAGCCTTCTCCAAGCTGAATACCCCCAGCTCTCCCAGCCTGGCTTCAGAGCAGAGGGGCTCCAGCCCACAGAGCAGCTCCGTGGCCTCCTCTGGACTGGCTCCAGCAGCTCCACATCCTTCCTATGATGGAACCCCAGGGCTGAAGGCAGCTGTGCAGGTGAGGTTTCACCAGAGCAGTGGGGCAGAACCACCTCCCCTGACCTGCTTTCCACTCTTTGGGTACTTTAGGTCTGTAATATTCTGTGGAAAGTACTTCTGAGCTGTTGAGTTTCTGTCTGAGTGTACATGGGAAAAAGCAGATTCTTTACTGACTAGAAAAAGGAAAACTAGGAGGACTTTGCACCTACACAGATGCTTATGATGGCTCACAGATCTGTGTAAAAAGGAGTATTCCCTCCTCAAAGGCCTGGGTGCAGGTTGCCTGGTGTGACAGCTGGAGAGGAATGATCCTTGGCACTGTCCCTGGCTGTGGTTGGGCTGGGCATGTGGTGTGTGCTGTCCACTGGTGGCACTGGCAGGATCACTTAATCCCAGTGCCAGATGGAAGGGGACAGCAAACGACTGATGTGTCCAAAGCACTGGCAGGCATCACACAGCCAGCCCACAGCCAGCCAAGACAAGGCAGTTTGAAATGTTTAATTTTTTTTTTAGATGTATACCTTGACTCCCTGGGCTGCTCTGGGTGAGGCTTTGTGTCACCTCCCTGCCCTGCCTATGGTCCTGGAGCAGAAGCTGTGCTGCTGGGTTTGCTGTCCTGCCACACCACACCTGGCTGTCTCACTTACCTCTCTGGGGCTGTGTCACAGATCCTCATGTGAGTGCAGCAGGATTGTGACTCTGGCCCAACAGCCACCCATCACTTGACAGAAATGCCAAGGACTGGTTGGAGCACACAGGCCAAAGCTGGGAGCACAAGGGAGACATTTGTCCCCTGAAAGGTCTGTGTGATTGGAGCAAACAGACACATCTGGCAATTTTATGATGGTGACATTTTGCATTTCCTTCCTCAGCAGTAGAGCAAAATTAATCAGAAATGCTTTGGAACAACAACTGGTTTATAGGGATCAGAGCCCAAGTGCAAGAAGAGCTTTGTCATCGGGGCAGCCTCGGAGCTAATTTGCTGAGACATTCAACTGCCTTTAAATCTCCACTGGAGAATTTTTGCCTTTTCTGGTCATGGGTCACTTGTGCTAATTTGGCATTTCTTAAAGCAATTTACATTTTTCTTTCAGCACAAACACTTATCCTCTCTAGTAATGAGAACGCTCCTGTGCTTGGTTTGGGGGGTGGTGGTGAAAGTAGTTCAACTCTGAAGGGAGGCAGCTGTTACCCTTGGCTCGCCAACGGCTTTCAGGCATTTGTTGAGCCTGCAGAGGAAACACATTCTTAAAGTCTGTGTCAGAAGCCCAGCTTGGAAGGCAGAGAAACCATGTGAATTGTCAGTGTTGCTGTAAGACCTGTCAATTGTCACAGCCCTGGGGATGCTGCAGAGCATTCATGGTCTATGTCCCTGAAACCCTCTCAGGACCTACAATGTAACACATAGGACAGATTTTAATCTCACATTAGAGAGTTGAGTCAGGAGTTGCTGAATGAGAAGGGAGAGTGACCATTTAGGGCCCAGAGACAGATTCCTGACACGGGCTCAGGATCATGGATTTGAGTGTAAACTGGCCAAGAAACGAGCTGGGAGCACTGCAATACAAGTAAGTCTGTTCCTAAAATAATTTAATATTAAGTGCATGGAGGAAACCTCTGAGCCTGCCTTGTCCTGTGCATCCCAGAACTGGAGGGATAGTGAGACAGTTGTGCCTGAGCTGCTCGATGCTGGTGTCAGAAGTGGTTTAGGGTGGAGCTCAGGGAAAGGTTCTTCCCCCAGAGGGTGCTGGCACTGCCCAGGCTCCCCAGGGAATGGGCACAGCCCCGAGGCTGCCAGAGCTCCAGGAGAGCTTGGACAGCGCTGCCAGGGATGGACAGGGTGGGGTTGCTGGGGGGTCTGGGCAGGGCCAGGGGCTGGATCAATGATCCTGTGAATCCTCACCAGCTCAGGGGATTCTGTGATTCCATGGTGAGTTTTAAGGCTCTGGAGAAGCATTTTCTAGTGAGATCAGAAGTTTGAAAATTAAAGAGGGAATAAACTTTGAATAAGGATGATTTATTTGTTGTGGAATACAAAGGTGCCAGGACCTGCTGGCCCATAGAGGCCCATAAGGGGACTCTAAAGCCCATGAGAGCTCTTGCAGAAGCCAAATGCAACACAGGGACTGGAGCAGAAGTGTCAGAGAAAAACCAGGCCCTGGTGAGCCAGCCTCCCTCTGAAGGGTCCTGGAGGTGTTACAGGGTCGCTGAGTGGGAAAAGAGGGATAGCTGTGAGAAAAGGAGATGGTGGGCTGAACCTGTGCCGTTGAATAGTCTTTGCAGATTCCCACGTCTGTGCCAGCAAGCCTTGAATTCAGGCTTAGAGTAAAAAATGTCATTCAGGTCAGCCCTTTAAGCCTAGGTAACATTTTTTCCAAAACACAAAAGTGTCGACCAGCTGCTTCCCAGGAGAAGGAGACCTCCAAACACAAGATTGTTCGTGTGTTGTTTGTCCAAGCAACAATGATTAAAGCTTCCTCAGGAGCCTGGTTCCCTCCTTAGGGATTCAAGCCTCTGCTTTGAAGTTCCATCTCCAACTGGAAACTCACACAAACCTTTAGGCCAAGAGCACTTTTTTCCCTGAAATATTTGATATCAGTGCTTTGGTACAAGTCTCTTATTTGCATGTGGGTTCTGCTTTGTGACTCATCTACCTTGGCAGGGGACAGCCAGCCAGTGTCAAACTGGATTACTGAAAGAAGGAAAAAATCCATATTCCCTGGAAAGATACTTGAGGAGCTCAAAGTCCTGTCTTGAGATAAACGCTCATCCCAATCAGGCGGGGAAATAGGATTATTTTGCATCACTTCTCTATGAGCCTGGAAACTTTCCTTCATACCCTGGTGGATCATGTGGAAATACGGAGCAGAATCAGTTGTCTTTTTGGGACTGGGGCTCCACTCATGTCAGTAGTTTTTTCCCTGCGCTTGGAGCAGTCATGTGAGTGTATCTATTTCTCCTTCTCTTAATGCATTCCTGAGGAGCCACAGGAGAAATGAGTGGCCTTCAGTCAGGTCCACACTGGTCCTGTGCTCCAGGGACTACTGGAGACACATGCTGGTGGTGCCCGTGGGCCATCCAGCCCAGGACACACTCCCGATCTCCCTCCTCGCTCCTGGAAGACATTAAGGCCATTCATGTGTGACCTGAAATAAAATGTGCTCTTGTTGCAGCCCCATGGTCTGGGACTGATGCTGGAGAGCTGCATACTCTAGAAAGCACTTCCATGGAAGAAAGTCCCATCTCCTGGGCTCTCCCTCAGCTGCAGTCACAAGCATCTTTGTGTAGCCCTTCCCCATCGCTGTTTTCCCATGGCAAGAAGTGCCTAGTTCAGAAAGCATCAGCCCCCAAGCCCTTTGATCTTTTCTTTCTCAAGAGAAAAAAGATTAAAAAGAGACAAGAAGTTAAGGATTTGTGAGGGGGAACTGGAACATGAATAGCAAATTCTGCTGCGGAGGTCACCTCCCTCCAGCTTTCTTCCTGTGTGATTGGGAGGAGGGAAGGGTTCGGAGACGGTTGTGGGGGATCCAGGGAAGAGGGGAGTAAACTGGGGCAGAGGAGTGGGGGTGGAGTGGTGAAGCCCTTCAAAAGGAACAATGCTGCCAGCGCTGCCATTGTCAGGCGGCCCTTTACAGAGGGCCATGAATACAGGTTATAAATTCTTTGGCCATTGAGAGAGCTCTCCAAACCTGACTCCATCCTGCACTAAACCAGGCCCGAGCCCTATCAGTTGCATAGCAATGAATTCATTTACATCTGGATAGTTAATCTCCAATTCACTTGACAGTTTATCTCCCCTTGGAAGAGCAGCAGTGCCTGCTCTATTGTGTTGGAGCCAGTCAAGGCTCATCAGCCTGGCCAGCACTTCTGGTTTGTACTCAGCAAAGATAAGCAGGGTGGGTGTTAATATGAAACACGAAATTATTGCCCCAAGCTGCTTGATTGTGGTATCCTTTTCACTCAACATCCTCCCTACCTTCACCCTTTGCCTCTCCAGGGTGGAAATACCATGTCCTTCCCTCTGGGTAGTACAGCTGGAGTGTGACTTTTCTGATGTGACTGCCATTAGATGACCAGTTGACAATTCAGAATTATTTAGTTTGTTCTTATTTACTGCAGTCTCCTAATTCTGCACTGATTTTTATCTCTGAATATTTCCATAGAATCGTTACTGTAGGAAAAGAGCTCTGAGATCGAGTCCATCTGTTCCCTCAGCACTGCCAAGCCCAGCACTAAACCATGTCCTCAAGGGCCTCATCTACACATTTTTTGAACACTTCCAGGGACAGTGATTCCACCACTTCCCTACACAGATCCTCCAAGGAGGAAGCAATGCTCTTGTTCAACGTGGCTCAGCAGAGCAGCTCTCCAGGAACATCCTGAGAGCTGTGAGAATCCTGGGGTGTCCTGCAAGGGTGGGAGAGGCATCATTCACCCAAATGCCCAGTGAGGGGAGGGGAGCTGACTTGTGAGCCAAAGCTTTTTGGGTAGCACTGATTCAACCGCTTGTGCTTGTGCTTGTGCACATCCAAAAGGGGCAGTGATGAGGAGAGGGAGCCTGTTGCTGCTGGGCTGTGCAGGCATGCAGAGGTGAGCACAGGGCCTGATTTGGCAGATCAACTCACTCTCTGTTTCTGTTAGGAAAGTGGATCAGGAAAGAAGATCTTGAGGGTCAGGGGACAAAGTTAAGCGTGAGAATTCCTTGATTTATTCATGGTTTTAAGTCTCCAATTTTAATTTCCTGCAGTCAGTATTTGTATGTATTTGATGTGGTTTGGACATTATCTTGAGAAGGGCCACTCTAATTAAATATCCCTCTTCCTTTATCTGGAGTGGCTGCAAATCTTTAACTGGGCCTTTTATTTCCTCTAACACAGTGCACTCTGCTCTGGTCATGAGAACCATTGCTGAAAGGTTTTGTATGGTTTCGAAAGGTTTCACCCAACAGTGAAAAAATGGTGAGGTAAAGTAAAAACTGATGGGAATTTAAAATCTAATACCAAGTTGAGGCAAAGCAACTTTGTCTTTTGTTTTCAGTACTAAACAATCTTTCATTGGTAAAGACAACCAAGAAAAGACAGAATTGTTTTCTTTTCCCATGAAAGCTCAGACTGTCCCTGAGTCCCAGCAGTCCAGCAGCTGAGACTGGAAGTGGAGCTCCAAAGCCTGGGAACAGCCCTGAATTTGCTGAGCTGTTCCTGCTCTTCTCTCCCTCTCACCTTGCCTCTCCATGGGAGGACCTGGAGCAAGGTGGTCACAGAAGTTCTTCAGTGAAGAGCAGCATCAGACAGGGAGCAGCCTGCCTCCAGCAGCACTGGGACTGTATTTCTTGTCTGTGATCTGTAACTGGAATTTGTTTAAATAGGGAACACTTGGCTCAGCAATGCGGCCATCACTGGCTAATCTTTCTTCAGCCAGATCTGCCTGGATAATGCCAGTTGGGTGTATCCTTGACTTACTTTTGCTTCCTTTCCACATTATCCCTAAGAAACCAGTGAGCAGCCAGCAAATGAGGGGCTTACATCGCAGGGGCTGATGGAGTCAGTCCTGCATTCCTGGGGAACCCTGCTGGTAGCAGGATAGTAGCAATATGGAGAGTGAAGCACAAGCACAGGGCAAAAAGGCAGACTAATTCCCCATGGAATTTATTCTGAAAGCACAAGGATCAAGTCAGAAGGGAGAGCATGAGGAGACAGGTCTGGCCAGCAAGCTGCAGAGTTCTGACCTTCCTGGGAAGGTGAGAACACAAAAGTGCTTCTCTGACAGTAAGAGGCAGTGGACTGTTGTGATATGACTGGACCAGAAGTGAAACTGCTCTGGATTGGCCCGTTTTTCCCAGAAGTCCCCTGCAAGGTTTAAGTTATTGCTGTTAGAAGCCTTTGGCATTTCTTTTTGTCTGCGTCATCTGAGATTGTCCCTTTTAACTCCAGGAGGGAAGAGTTTGGGTCTGGCTGTTCCTGGGGAATGACACACTGAGAAATCCTGTGATTAATCACTGGGGCAGCCCAGTTACCAACATACTCCCACCACTGGGGATTTAATGGCACTTCGGGCTGTGACAGCAGAATGAAGACTGATGTGATTAACCTTAAAATCTGTGGGGAGATTCCGTGTTTGGTAAATAAATTAAAGGATCTGGAAAAGCAACATCCTGTTTCAAATCACGAAAAATATGTTTTCCTACAGAACCGAGACACGGTTGTGGGTTTTTATGTTTCTTTTGTGTGCTTTTTTTTGTACTTAGGTGGAAGACTGAGGAATTATTCCTTCTTATGGAGTTCACCCCCACTCTGCCTTCACAACTCCTTGTTGAAAGGTTTAAAGGCCTTTTTATTGTTCCTTGGTGTAAAAACAAATTTCTGTTTCTTGTGTCAGTGCCTGGTGACCCCGAGCCATCTCTCCACAGGAAAGATGTCATCTATCTTCCTTATCAGCTCCGTGGTTTTTGTTTTTAAAATAGCCTAACATGACTTTATTTTATTTTACTCTTGTGCATATTTTTAAATGAAAATAAATTAGAATAAATAGCATTAATATAAATATTATGGTTAAGATTTAAAACAAACAAAATTGGGATGTTCAAAACTGTATTTTCCATGGATGCTGATGAAACCCCTTTCTACCTCACTTCATGGCAGTCTGGGAAGCACAAAGGGAAGGCTGAGCCATTGGGTGCAGGTGGGACAGAGTGGGATTCATTTTGCACATTTGACATTGTTCATTTGAAATTTCAGTCATAACATGTCAGTTGCTTGCAGCTACATGCCTTGATTTTTAATTTTTTTGATTTTTTAATTTTTTTTTAATCAAAAAGCAAAGTTATTTTATGTCTTCTGCTGCATGGGACCTGGCATGGAGCAGGGTTGGAGTGCACAGGGAGTTTGTATCTCCATGGCCAAAAGAGCTGGCTCTGGTTATGCATTATAGACTCCCAGCCTGGCTTGGATCATCAGAGGCCTTAAAGCCCATCCAGTCCCACCCCCTGCCATGGGCAAGGACACCTTCCCAGGCTGATCCAAGCCCCAGCCAGCCTGGTCTGGGACACTTCCACAGCTGCTCTGGACACCCTGTGCAAGGGCCTCACCTCCCTCACAGGCAGGAATTCCTTCCCAATATCCCATCTCTCCCTGTCTGCTGGCAGTGGGAAGCCATTCTCTGTGTCCTGTCCCTCCATGCCTTGTCCCAAGTCCCTCTCCTGCTCTTCTGGAGCCCCTTTAGGTCCTGGAAGAGGCTCTGACATCTCCCTGGAGCCTTCTGTTCTCCAGGTGAACATCCCCAGCTCTCCCAGACTGGCTCCAGAACACAGGGGCTCCAGTCCTTGAAGCATCCCTGTGGCCTCCTCTAGACTGACTCCAGCAGTTCCACATCTTTCCTGTGGTGGGACTCCAGGGCTGGAGCAGCTCTGCAGGTGGGGGAGGCAGAGGAGATCAGCCCATGGAAGGGAGTTTCTGGGTCCCAGACATACAGCCAAGGAATATTGAGCTTTTCGTCCACAAAATTCCCCCCACCCCGACCATTTCCCTGTCTGTGCAGGAATTGGTGCCTTGCAGGTTCGGAATTTCTATCTGCACCCAGGATGCATCCAGAAAATGTCTCAGTGAGCTGCTGCTGGTCACATCCTCATGCTCAGCCATCTGCAAACCAGCCCTGTGGACTGCACTTAATGCTCATGTTTGGGTGGGTGTTTGTGTCCAAGTACAGGAATTGCTGCTGGATTTACTCCTGGAAAACCCTGAGGCATGTGGGATTGGGCTTCTGCCGGGCCAGGGGCAGAAGTTCTCCCTGCTGCTGCTTCCCTTGCAGAGCCAGTGAGTTTCTGTGAATGTCTGTTATCTTCCATGACGAAAGCCAGATGAGGAATTGCTGCTACTTATACCATCGAACTTTCCTAAAGAAATTCTCCCCTGGGTTAAGAACAAGCATGACAAATCCCAACCCAAAGGAATGGAGGCGGGGAGTGGGAATTTATAAGCCATGAAAAACAAGAGCTTTAAATGGAAAATGGTTTCACACCATAACACTTGGCAGTCAGCCTTTCACGCTTCAACCTGCACAGCCAGTGCAGCCAAGAGAAAATGGGGAGCCAGTTTGAGTCTTCAGGAACTGCAGCAGAGACTCCTTGGCTGGTGCCAGGTACTACAGAATGCCTGATTACAGGATGGCAGCTTCACTGAGAGACCATTATAAACCAGCACCTCTGTGCTGTGAGCAGAGAGCACCAGCCCTGATGGGAATTAACTTCTCAGACATTTTTGGGGAGCATTGGAGGCTCAGGCTGGTAAAGAGCACTACTTCATTTGAGAGTCTTGAGACCCTGGCAGGACTGAGAAAAGTTCTTGGCTGCTCTTTCATAGAATCTCAGACTGGTTTGGTTTGGAAGGGACCTTAAAGATCGTCCAGTTCCACCCCCTGCTGTGGATAGGGACACCTTCCACTAGGCCAGGTTGCTCCAAGCCCCTGGACTCCATTCTCATATCCTTGCTGGTGGCAAGGGGGTGTCATTACCCCACAAAGCCCCTGGTTCACCCCAGGCTCCCTGCAAAAGACTGATACTTCTGTGTGTTCAGAGACTGGGGGGACACAGGGCTCGAACCCCTGAGGCAGAGGGAGTTGTCCCCCCAGGAGAGTTGTGGTGGCCACTGTGGCAGGACTGAAATGGGGGGTGGAGGATGCTGCAGGAGGGGATGTAGGGGGCGAAGATCCCCATGCAGGCTGGAAAGAATTAAGGAGAGGGGCTGTGGGCCAGGGATGAGAACACTACCTGTGACCTGCTCCCAGCCTGCCAAAAGTGGGGGCTAGAGGCAGTATCAGAACCTCAGAGGAATATATTTTTAAAATTATTTTCTTCTTGAACTAATGCAAAAAACAAAGAGCTTGTTTCAGTGCTCGCCTCGTCTTTCAAGCTGGAAGGGATCCTGGATTTTTTAAAAGAAAACAAAGCATATTTCAAATACAGGCTTTCTTTTAGTCTCTTTTTTTTTTTTCCTTCCAGTTGCTTTCTGTTTGCTGACAGAGATTTTGAAGCCCTGGGGAAGATACATCTGCCAATGATGATCTCGGCTCTCCATGGATCTGGGCCCTGTGTCTGGAGCCATGCTCTGCTCACTGCTCCTTCCCAAGTAAGAGTGGGCTGAGCCCTGCAGCAGGTCCTGGTACTGCTTCCCCAGGATGACATCATTGGGCCAGTGCAGGGAAAAGAGTTTTAGGTTGTCCATACAAGCCCTAATCTGCTGTCCAAAAATCCTGCCTCCTGTGGCAGCTCCAGATGCTCTGGGATGTGATGCTGTGTTCAGTTAAGGCCTCACATAATTCTGACAGTGGTGGATTCCCACCTTTGCATCCTTTTGACTGCTTGGCTGGAATATCTCACTTTTACTCCTGGAGAAACAAGGCAGTGAGCTGATCCTTCTTATGTCCGGTGAATACATTGGTGGCAGAGCCGCAGCTTCCAAAGACACCCCAGGACGTGGGGGCTGAGCCTGCTCTGGTGTCAGCTTGACATTAACCTCCAGACAAGGAGCCTGACAACCAGCAGGAGCCAGACGCTTCACCGTGCCCTCCTGTGCCTTATCAGAAGGAAATAAATTGTGCCCGATTAGTTTTTTTAAATGAAAATTCTCAGCAAATAAATGAACTGCCTGCACAGTCATAATGGGCTGTTTGGGAAGTGAGTCTGCAGAGTGTATGTGCGGCTGGAAGTCATCAAAACCATCTTATCCCATGGGGTCTCCTGTGCTGAACTTGTGTTTACAAAATCAGACAGGAAAAAGAATTTTTCAATGGGTATTTTCTGATAATATTTTCAGCCCAGCAGCAGTGTGAGTGAGGGCTTGTCTGCACAGAGCTGTTCTATCTCTGCTGAGTGCTGGGGCTTCACCTCCTCCTCTCCATCACTTTTGTATGATTTTGACACATCCTGCTCCGGTCTAAATCCATATGTTGAGGTTTGATGGACACTGAATGCCATGGCCAGTGGTTCTACAGAAATGTCAGTGAGGGGGGCCAGCTGATGCCTGAAGATGAGCCCACCACTCTTGCCCCTGTCCCTGCCATGGCCCCATGGTGTGCAAGGACACCAGTCCTTACACCACACAAAGCTGCTCTGATTTAGAAGCATTGTCAGTTTTATGCACTAAACTTTTTTTTTGCTTATTTTAACAAGTTCTCCTAACTAGTCCTGACATTCAGTCACTAGTTATAAGCTGGGCTAGGAAAAACCTTTCAGAGGATGGTCATAAATACTGACTCATAATTCACCACACTTTTGTTTTCCCTGATAGTCACCTCTCCCTCCTTTTCTGTGATCTTCTCATCCATAAAGATCCCTTTGTATGGTCTGCTAAAAATCAGGGCTGGATAACCAGCTGAGTTCCTGCACTCTGGCAGTTCTGTGGATTTATCCCCATGTGCTGAGTTCATCTCTCCCAGTGCAGCGTGGGGCCAGATCCAGCTCCAGGAAGGCACCACGCAAGTTTGGAGTGTGGTGTTCTGGGTGGAGATCCTGCCATTGGAATCACCTGTGCAGCAGGCAGGGAAACATGGGCTCTGCTGAGGGATGTGAGACCCTGCTTGGGGGAGCCATTAGATAAAACCCCTCGAGGCTCAAATTACTCGGTCCACCATTAGGTAACTATGGGAAAAATGCAGATGGACCTTGAAGCCCAGTCTCACGATTGTTTCTCTGTGTGAAATGTCTTGGCACTTCACAGCTTGTCTCTGAAAAGCTGGTATTTTTAGATTTACAACAGATTATTTTTGATGCTGGAGGCCTTAAAACTGTTCTGACATGAACCCAACTATTCTCCTATCTTCAAAATGAAGTATTAAATGAGAACTGAAATTTATTGAACTGTATTTGAGTTACAGTAGAGCAGAGCACTTCAGCATGTGCATGGAAAGAAGCCTGGGAGGAAGGGGAAAAATTCTGACCGTGGGTAAGAAATTGGAGCTTTTCAGAGGCTCTACAGGGGTTACCCCTCTCCAGAGCTGGACCCTGGAGAAGTCAGCTTTGTATGTGAAGCCGTCCCTGTCCAGCTGTGAAAACCAGCTGAAATGTAAACTTCTCTGAAGTCTTCACGGATGGTTTGCATCTGTATCTGTGTCTGATTAGCCAGAGTTGTGCAATGGCAGTGAGTTCTGCTGCCAGTTCTTCCCGCCTTACCTTGACCCGTGGTTTCACTCTTTCACTCATTGTTTTGTCTATGGCTTAGCCCAGCCTCCTCTGGGCAAGTTCAGCCTTGCTTTGTGGGTCTGCAGAAAGACAGACAGCCTTGCCTGACGGTTCTGATTGCTGGGGACAGTCGTGGCACAGACGCAGCCAGACAGCTCACCTGGAGCAGAGGCTGGAGGTGGGCATGAGCCCAGGCTTTCTCTAACCGGATTTTCACAATGATTTGCTTTCCCTGTCATGTTGTTTCAAATTCCTCTCAAGCCATACTTTTCACAGTCTGGATTTTCTCTCATGAATTTCTCAAGAGGCTATCTGGAGGGGAAACTATTTCTCACCATAACAAACAACCAAAGCCTTCATCGTTAAAAAATAAAGCACTAACATGGCCCTACAATGGACCCCTTTGTCAAGTCACATCTGTTTAGATCACCAGAAATTATAAGCCTTTACTTTTGAAAGTAACTTTTGAAAGTAACTTTCTTTGATCAAAATAGGAAAGAGGACTGCAAAACATTCAGGAAAAATCTGCATGAAAGTGCAGGCATGTGTTACACGGAAACCCCAAATTATATACATATATATATATNAGCCAAATCCATGGCATGGGTCACTGCTGTGCTTGTGTAAAAACCAGTGTGCAAAAGAATCTGGCCTGATGGACAGAAAAATCTCATTTCAGGGTTAATGTAGTTTACTTTGGGTTTAGCCCCAAAGTTTAATATCTGTCTCCCAGAAATTGACTGCCAGTAATTGCTAAATGGCAGAGCAAGGGGATTCATGTGGGAAATGATGGGAAATACTGTGTGAAGTGTATTTGATCATTTGAATTAAATAATCCACAGACATTTGTCTCCAAGTAATACCAGTGCCTGCCCACCCAGGGAAGCTCCAAGTGCTGCTGCACCAGTATAGGCCAGTGCTGCACCAGTATAGGCCAGTGCACCATTCCCAGAGGCTTGCAGGTGGGAATGCTGATGCTGCAGCAGGAAGAGCTGCCTCAAACCCACCACAGGAGGCCCTGCTCTCTCTTGGCCAGTGATTCTTTCTCTCCCTTTCCAATGCCTTTCTGCAGGCAAGGAGCTGAAAACCACCATCACAACAACATCTGATCTCCATCCTTGGCACTGGCCCAGCTCCAGCCTCTCTTTGGAAAGGGGCCACCTTTCTCTGAAACAAGGGTGAGATCAGGCAAGACAGCCAGCCTTAGGACAGTGGGTGTAAGTCAGCTCTCACTGGATCACAAAACTTTTCTGGTTTCTTTTGAAAATTTAAAGTATTTGTGCTGAATTCATCGAGTTTGAATTCTCCAGTAGGGCTCTGGAGGAGGGCTCTGGGGGCAGCCCAGGGACACTGAGGTCTGGGGGATGCAGATGAGCTCGATGTGAGCTGTGATGCTTTGGAAGGTGAAGCACGTGGGTCTGAGTTGTTAAGACAGAGGTATTTTGTGAAAAATCCTGCCCACTGCCTGTGGTCACATCAGTCTCACTGCTGGCCACAGCCAGGCAAGGGCCAGATCTGCTGCTTTCCACCGATCCAGGTGGGACACAAACTGGGCTCATCCTGTGTTGCAGACAGCTTTCCAACTGCCTTTGCTATGTCATCGCAGAGAGTTTCACTGGAAGTGGCCAGAAGGTCCTCAGGCCTTTGTCTGACACAGAGCTGGAAATACACTCCAGATTCCCCTACACTTGACTGAAGACCCTGTGTTTGTGTTAAGTGCTTTCCCTAGATAAAAGAAGGAAAAAACAGAAGCAAATTTGTCTTGATAGAACTTTTTTCCTTCTTAGAAAATCTTTCACGTCCTTTTCAAGGGTACCACCAGTGGTGATGAATTACAGATCATTCCTGTGCATCCCATAAAGGGAATGGTTGTAGAAATTTCTCTAATTACATTTAATTGGTTTTGAAATTAAAAAATCTGTAATTTCAGTGAGTGGCTCAGAAGGATTGCTGGCTGAGAAGGCGGAGCAGCCTGCTGGAATGAGCTGGATACATGGAAGTAATGCTGGCAGTAGTAGCTTTAAGAATTATGATACTAGAATTAGTTAGGCCAGTTTAGGCCAGCACATGTAGAGAGTTTCCTTTTTAACTCCCGTGCTGCAGGTACTGTGTTCTGACAACTCATCCATTTAGAATCCAGAGGGGAAAATGCTCAACAGAGTGTGCTGAGGAGAGGCTGGAAGATGCCAATCCTCTGTATTTTTTATGCTGAATGATACAAAGCTGCTTCTTGCCTGTCCTTTCCCCAAGACTTTGATTCTGTTAAGTGGTTTAATTCATTCATAAATGCTCTCTGGACTGCACAGTCGTGTCAAATATGCAACTGAGTAAGGGTGTACAAACAAGGTATGCCTGATTCCTGCAGGGAGTTACCGTGGCAAGTGCAAACACGCACTGGGAATGTGAATCCACGCATGAAAAGACACCCGATTAGTAAAGAATTTCTGAATGCAGAAACCTGATTTGAGCAACAAGTCGTGGCATCTGTCCATGTAAATGATGTGTGCCACTGCACACGCATTTTGAAACTCTGTTTCTAAGGAATATAGGTATTTCTATGTATTAGACCACAAAGCTTCTCTGAGTTCCCCCTTTTTAACCATAGTGATGAGGTCACTAGAAAAAGAGTGACCAACTGTTCATTCCCCTTCCTCATTCTGAATGCCATGTGTTACACATCAGGCAGTGCTTGGTTCCAAGCTTGGATATCCAGGGAAAGCAAGAGCCAGAGATGGAGGGGACAGAATAAGGAAACTCACAGCCTGTGGAACCATCTCTTAACATGCCAGAAAAAATACAGCATCCAGCTTCCAAGCTCTGGGAGCCTCCAGCCCCAAGGCATGGAGTGTAGGTCTGGAAAGGATTCTTGTTCCTGTTTGTGTCACCCAGCCTGTGACCAGCAGCAACAGGGTGCTGCCTAATAGGATGAACTGATGAAAGCTGTGTGAGAGCTGTCTGAGTGTCTGTGCTCACCAGCCAGGGCTCTGACCCACAGCATTTCAGGTCATACCAGAATGTGCATCTTTCCTCAGGCTCTTCCCTTTCAGATGGGAAGAGGGAAACCAAAGGCCGTCAGCCTCTGTGGGCCTCCAGAACTTGAGCCCATGCTGGTGGTCAGCCTTGAGCTGTCTGGCTTCAAACTCATGTCACAGGGCACAGCAGCACTTACCATTTTATGTTGCAGCTTAAAATATCTGTGAAGCCACAGTGGCCCCACAAGTCACAAGGATAGATGGTCCAAGGCCACGGAGAGCCCAGCCCTTGTCATGCTTTTCCCTTTCCACTGTTATTCCAGTCCTCAGGTAGTTGCATCTAGTATCAGTGCTGTCTGTGCTCCTCTTCTCTAGCAGGTGTCACCTTTTCAGTTATTACTGTGCTTTTCTGAAGAGGAAATTATGTTGCTTTTTTTGGAGCTTTGGAAGACTCTTATTTTTCAAAACCACTTTTAGAAATGTACCTTGGAAGGTGGTGTATGCTGAGCAGGTGCTCACTCACTGCTGAATCAATGAGAAACAGGCAAACTGCATTTAGCTACTTAAGGCATGCAAATAAAAGCTTTTTTAAGAAGAGGACAAATAATTTGTTGTTTTACAGAGCTGCATGCAACACAAACAATTCACTGGAATGCTTTACTACAACAGCCAACAAACTGCTGTGTCAGCAGAAACGCGGGAGTGCGGTGTGCTGGGCTGGGGGGAAGAACACCCTAAACTGGCACAAAAGGGGACTAGGACCAACATGGACCCGGGCCTTCAGAGACCACAGCCCCTTCAGAGAAGCACTGCACCCTCAAGAAGCCAACAGTTGCTTCACTATTCCCTTTTCTGAAGTGTCATTGTCACTTTGCCCATGTGGAAGCAGCCTGGGACATGGGGTATGACCTGGCTGTAACACGGGGGAGCTGAACTGTGTGACAGTATCTGAAACTGATGGATACATCTGGTTGGAAATCTTGTTATTTTTTGTGTACATTTATGGATGTCCTTGCTGTTTTTAAGTGCCCTCCACATGCAGTGCATGGTAAGTGCAGGTGTCTGTGCAAGCGGTGGCAACGTGACAAAATGCCAGTGCTGCCGTTTCCCCACCACAGGGACACCCAGTCTGCACTGCTACAATCGCTGGTGTTTGTGGAGCACCTCATATTCCTGTGGCACACAGGACAGGCGAGCAGGGCCACATGAACAGTGTGTTTGAGGGACTCGTTCCTTCCACCCACCACCACACCAAGCTTGTGATTCTCAAGGTTTCTTGTGCCTCTGTGGTGCCCACAGGGGATCTGGAGAGGGATTTTGGACCAGGGCCTGGAGGGACAGGACACAGGGAATGGCTTCCCACTGCCAGAGGGCAGGGAGAGATGGGATTTTGGAAAGGAATTGTTCCCTGGGAAGGAGGTGAGGCCCTGGCACAGGGTGCCCAGAGCAGCTGTGGCTGCCCCTGGATTCCTGGCAGTGTCCAAGGCCAGGCTGGATGGGGCTTGGAGCAGCCTGGGATGGTGGGAAGTGTCCCTGCCCATGGCAGGGGGTTGAAACAAGATGATCTTTAAGGTCCTTCCAACCATTCTGTAATTCTATAATTCTGGCAGTGAGTGCAGAGGCTGAGCAGCCCAGCTAGTTTGTGCAGGTATTTGTGATACTTGTTTTTTGGAGATTTTCCATCTTTCCCTTGGCAATGACTGCCGTTTGTTGCAGCCTGTGCCTGGCCTCACACAGGTGTGGCTCTGGTTTGGTACAAGCTGCCTTCCATGCTGGTGGCTGTGCTGTCAGCTCCACACAGAGGGGACACGGAGCTGTTGCCACCAGGAGTGAGGGCTGTGCCTGGCAAGGTCCTGCTTCACCCCAGCTGTGCATGATGCTCTGTTGGGCTCCATCCAGATGGGACATTGGTGAGCTCCAGCTATGCAGCAGGAAGAGTTCTGTGGGTTAGAAATGTGTGTCATCCCACATCAGAGAGCTGTGAGCTCAGCACCAGGACAGAGGGGGACACAGCACCCTCCAAGGCACTTGGGCTGTTCTCTGACAGCGCACCTGCTGCTCCAGCAGCTCAGGCAATTCTGTAAAAAGATCTAGTTTGTTCTCATTATCCCCATCAGAACTCATTAAAAAAATCATGCCCTCAGAACCAATAGCCAAATTTTTGCCTATTTATGTTTACAGTGTTGGAGCCTGAGTAATGGGGGGAGATGAGGGCAGTAAACAGAGTTGTAAACAGAATAAACCTGGAGAGCACAGCAAAGGGCAGCCTGTGCGATGTTGATCTTAGTGTCAGTGTAATTTGTGTGCGGTTTCATTGCGTTTACAAAGCCGGCGCAGGATTGGATAGGCGGGATGAGGTAATTGGAAAACGCCTCGCTCACCAGGACTGCTCCAGCCTTTAACTCTGAGCTTAAATTCCCGTCAGATTGCAGGCAGGCGCTCGAGCCCGGAGCTGGAAGCCGAGGGCACTCGGGGCTGTCCCGTGGCACGGCAGGGAGGGAAGGAGGGAGGGTCTCGGTGCCCTGGCCAGGGATGAGTGTCCGGGGGCTCGGCCCCTCCTGGCAGTGCTCGCCTGGGAGCTGCCCGGCTCTGAAGGCACGGTTTGGTTCTCAGGCTATTTTTGAAGCCAGAAATGTAACCAACGCTTCAGCACTTTCCCACACCTTTTATGTAACGCAGGACTGTGCCCAGTCATAGGACTCTGTCCCTAGGACTTAAAAATTGTCTCAGTTTCACTTCCTTAGTGGGTTTTTTTCCCCTTCCTTTCTGGAGCCAGTGGAGTTGGTTCCCTTTGCTGCCGGGGGAGCTGCCTCATATGGCTCTTTCCTGAAAAATTACCTTCTTTGGGATGCTCTCACCAATTCTGAACTGGTTTTGCAGGCAGGCAGTGTCCTTTTCAGTCTCTCTAGATGTGTTTCACACCAGCTGTTCCATATCTTGAAGCACAGAACCAACTCAGGGCAGGAAAAGGAACTTTTCAGGTTGATTTATACATAATTTCCACCTTATTGTGATTTGGATTAACATTTAAAGATAATTAGATGTATGGCAAGCAATTCACATCTTTCTAATGAAATGCTAAAGAAAAGCAAACCCCAGGTATTGCATATCCACAGCCTTCAAACAGATCATGGATTTCTGCCTGGTCCTTGTCTTCTGCTGATCTGGGAAGGGGAGAACTACCTGGCCAAGGCACATGGGGAAATTTGCCGTACAGAAAATGCTGCAGTTATCCATATAAACCCCAAACCATCCAGGGAGATGCTGGTTCCCTGATTTGCCTCAGTTACAGCCAGTCCAGGGATTGCTGGGGCACCAGGCCCTAAAAAATGCTCACTCAGTGAATTTTCTGCTGGTGGTGTTCCTTTAATTCTAATGTACTGTGAGAATGTTAATTAAATAAGCATACCAAAATGAAGTGCTCCTCCAAGAACCAAGAACCTGTCATTTGCATGAAAACCCTGGATTATAAACTGCTTCTTCTACTTTTGCTGCCAAATATGCAAAGTAAATTGCACAATTTTGGGGATGCAGTTGAGCCGCTTTGTGTTTTTCTTTCTCCAACTGAGAAGAAACATTTTCTCCCATCCGACAGGGAGTGTTTGTTTTTCTTGCCATATAACACGGCTCCCATCGACAGCAGGACAATAACTGCTCCACCATTTCTTATCTCCCTTCAGTCTGACATTGGGATTTTTCTAAGATAAGGATGGTTTGTTTGTTTTATTTCCTTGCTTTAATTTTGTGGTTATTTTTCCAAATAAAGTGAAGTTTAGGAAGCAAAGCAGTAATGGCAGCTGTAAGCTGAGCTAAACCTTATTCCCATCCCTGCTCAGGCATGAGAATCTTCTCAGCCAGTGGGACTGTTCACATCCAAACTTTTCTCTTCTGTAGTTGTCACATACCCAAGTCATTTACCCAAGCTTCAATTGCACAATCAATTATTTTTTTATGACAGATATTGGGATGCTTCCTTATTTTCTTAGTGGTTTTTTTTTTTTTAACTGGAAGATGATCTAGTGCTGGATAATGTTTCAGCAGAGTTGTGCTGTACCCCAGGAGATGGAGCAGAGCCCTCCCCAAGACAGGGAGGCCTCAGTACCTCCTTAAATTCACATGCCAGTCCCTGCACTGCTGAGAGTGGGTTTGTGAGTGGGATCTCCTCATTGGGAGAGGCAAATCAGACACTCTGGTCTCAGGGTGGGACAGGAGAGAGCAAGTTGGCACAGACAATGGGTGTTTCCTGGGGAGAGTTTAAACTATCATAGAAAGCTTTAAAATACTTCTAGAGCATTTAAAATTTGATGACCCTTTGATAGCTTCTATGTTTATATAAATCAGAACATTCAGGGTGTTCAGTCAGGGCCCCTTTATTGGCAGATTGTGCTCCAGAGTCCCTCTAAGTATCCAAGCTTTGTTTGCCAGGTAGGACCATTTGTTACTTCTCCAGAGTTAGGTATTTTTTCCATTATCTATCACTTTACTGTCCCTCTCTAAACTGTCCCCTTGGGCTGCTCTGAGTGTGTCACACCAGGCACTGAGCACTGTGCACTGGCAGATGAGACAAAGGGCTCCTATTGCCCATGGCAGGCTCCTGGCACTGCTGCCACCAGGCCAAGCATGGCTCCTCCAGGCTGCAGCTATCCCAGCAAGGTGTCCCATCCCAGCAGTGTGTCCCATCCCAGCAGGGTGTCCCATCCCAGCAACATAGTCCAGCTCACATAAAGGTGTAAAACATTTGCCTGTTTTTCTTGTGACCTCAGTGTATTTTTCCTCAAATGGCTTGAACAACTAAAAGAGGAGAATTAGTTGAAATGCTTTAAAGGCAGAGGTGACAAAGGACCTCGAGGCATTCCTAGCATGGATGTAGGATTGATAGAGTTTGATCTGAATAGGAAAAGGGCTGTTAGTGCATTAGTGCTTACAGGAAATGTTTCTTGGAGTTCAACTGAGATCCTTTTGAAGTAAGTACAGAGGCTGCCTTTGCCACTGACGATCCTTGTGGTGACACTTATGTCCCCAAAGTTTGCACTCCTCACAATTAGACAACTTCCACAAGCTCTGAGGCACAGGGGGATGTGAGTGACCTACTGCAGGTCCCTGTCTCTCTCCGCCAGGTTTTGGGAGAGCCTCTGTGACCCACTCCATACTTTGAGATATTTGGGTAAGAGGTAGAAAAGAGGGTGCTTTACCTTGATGGGAAGGTCCAGGTGCCTGACTCTGCACTGAAATCAGTCTATATATTCTTACATTTCAGAAAAAGTATTAGTTTAGAGGGATTTTAGTCTATGATAAAACACTTTCGAATCCACCACAGCTATTCAGGATTTGCTGAGGCTTGGTGTCATCTCCCTGGGAGGGTTTTCCTGCTGTTAGGCTTGAGCAATGAGATCAGCCAGCGGGATTGAAGCCCAGAAGTTGAAAGCATTAGGCTGTTACCATAACATGGACTTACTTGCTCTCAAAATGTGTTCATAGACAAGAATTTGGGAGTTTCCAGGGAATCCACAAAGAAAATGGAAGGGCAGCATCTGTGACACAGCATGAAGGGAGACCACAGCAGTGGAGATCAGCTGGGTTGAACTTTCTGAGACTCCTTTCTACTGCAAAGAAAATCAGGGATGAGAAACTGTACCCCTTTTGCAAGCAGTATCCAGCCCCCACCACAAATGTTCTGATGTTGAAAAGAAAACCCAGTACAGAATGGTAAAAGTAATCATAGAATCCCAGGCTGGTTTGGATTGGAAGGAATATTAAAGCCCATCCAGTCCCACCCTCTGCTATGGGCAGGGACACCTTCCACTATCCCAGGCTGCTCCAAGCCCCATGCAACCTGGCCTTGGACACTGCCAGGGATCCAGGGCAGCCACAGCTTCTCTGGGCACCCTGTGCCAGGGCCTCACCTCCCTCCCAGGGAACAATTCCTTTCCAAAATCCCATCTCTCCCTGCCCTCTGGCAGTGGGAAGCCATTCCCTGTGTCCTGTCCCTCCATCCCTTGTCCCAAGTCCCTCTCCAGGTCTCCCTGGAGCCTTCTCTCCAGGTGAGCACCCCCAGGCCTCCCTGTCTGGCTCCATAGTAGAGGGGCTCCAGCACTCGGAGCATCTCCTGGACTTACTCCAGCAGTGTTGGGGTCCCAGTGCACTTGGCTGCCTCAACATTACCTTCCTACAGCCCTGCACGTGGTGAAAGTGAGGGCTCAGGAACCCATCTGCCAATGAAGGGTTTATTTGTAAACCCTCTTTCTCCAAAACTATTGGGATAGCACCAAACCTAAGGGTGTTTGTGTGTTTAGACCAACAAGCTCAGAAAACGTTAGAGCCATTAGAGCTGGTGCCAAAACCTGTTCTTGAGTATTGAAGGATGGCAATTACCCCCTAACCCTCAGACACAGTTGGATCTGGCTGGAGCAGAGGCAGCCTGGTACCTCATAGGCCAAGTATCCCTGAGCTTCACCAGATGCTTCATTTGAAAACCTGCCCTGGTTTGCAGCCAAATCCAACATCCCAGCTGGTGTTGGTTTTTGAGGACCTTCAGTGGAGAAAGAAGGAAGAGTATATTGCAGGAGAATGGCAGCTGTTCTGGGGCTGCAGTGCCTGCAGTGGTGCTTCTGGTGTCCAGAGCCCACAGCAGCCCTGTCCCATATAATCATCCTGTAAAGCTGATGTCTAACTCCTGACAGGCTCCTAATCCATCCTGACATGCACTCAGATGCTCAGTGAGTGTCATTTCCTGCTCCAAGGAGCCCAGATTGTTCCTGACTGGCCCTTGGGTTTGAGCAATCACTTCAAATCTTCTCCCTCATTTATTTCCTTGGCCTGAGGGAACTGGGCTTCAGCCCCTTCTGTAAATCTCCTGATCATGCAGAGTATGAAGCACGCTTTCGAAAGCAATCTGAGGCTAATTAGCAACTTTTGGCTTCACTATCTCACCGGTCTGTTTATCTTTTGTCTGAGTAAGTTCTTCTCTCTTCCTGTTGTTGTTCCTCCTTCCTGAGGAGAGTGAGGCATGTGGACACCCTGCCCTGTGCTCAGGGAATCCTGCTGCCACCACCTCCCTGCTCCCAGACAGGCAGGCTGCTCCTTGCCTTCGGAAATGTCTCTCCTTGCCAATCACACCTTTAATTTACTCCCATAAAGGGGATCCTTTGTGATGCAAGGTGCTGGAGGCTAGATGGTGATGGGTGCAGCAGGTAGGAGAGAGCTGGGAAACTACAGCCAAGCTGGCTAGAAGGTCTTGCCTCCCACAGACATGACAGCCCCATCCTGGTGGGAGCAACTCTTCATGCTCCCAGTGCTGGAGGAAGCCCGTGGGTGGGTGCTGGAGCACAGACATGACATCTGAGCTGCCCTTGGCCACTCCACAGAGCCCAGCTGTTGAAGCTGATGGAAGCCATCCAAAAACCAGCACACGGGCTCCAGCTAAGCCTGGGGGTCCCCCCTGCTCTGCAGTGGGCATGCACCAGCCATAAATACAAGCCACTGTGTTATTAATGCACCCACCATAAATGTTTTATGTAACCTCATAAACTCCCAAGTAGCTGTAATCTCAGAGAGCCTATGGCCTTTGCTGGGCTGGCATTTGAGGCAAGAAGCCTGGAAGAGCCAGGCCATCTGCAGGGGTAATGAGTTTCTCATCCTTCCAGAAAGAGAATAGTCTCTTGGTGCATGCCCCATGGGGTCTCGTGTGCTGGAGACTGCATGGGATTTTCCTAACTTGCATATCAGCAAGGATCTAGTGGTGCAGCAGGGAAAATCCAGAGTGAACTGCTGGATATGACCCTTACATTCATCCATCAAACTGCTGCCATGGCAGGACAAGTGAAACAACAGATCCTGAGCAAGGAAAGGTCATTGTCTGCAGAGCAACTAAATGGAGCATAAATGAACCCCAGACCCAGGCACAGTGCAAGGTGCTGCTGACCACACCTGTCTGGTTTAGGTTGAATTAAGCTTTTCTGTCCCCTCTGTACTGCCCGGAGGCTCCTGCAGGCTGGTGCAGAAGGTACTCACCCCCAAAGTGCCAGGGACTGTTTGTATGGGGACTGTGTCTTAACACCTTGATTTCTCTCTCTTGATCCTTTCTGAACACTCTTCACAGAGAACTTGACCCCTCCTTCCACCTCCCCATCCTCTGCCATAGGGTAACCCCAGCCCTGCAGTGATGGCTGTCACGGGAAGGCCTCCCCTAGAGCCAGCTCTTCCATCTCGTGAGAGACCCCGCTTTCCCTCTCAGCCTCTGGGCCTGCAAATCCTTCCCACTCGGCTCCGCCGTCCAGCCCAGCTGGTTCCTGTTGCAGCTGTCAGCTGCAGCTGCAGAGCCGAGCCTGGCCGGCCGGACAGGAGCTCTGCCCTCATCCTGCTCCCTCAGCACATTCCCCAGCCTGCCCCTGCCCCTTCTTAGTGCCACTGCCCTACAGGGGACAGGTCACTGCCAGGGGGAGAAGGATGGGTCGGACTCTTCACCCTCAAACCAGGAATTTTCATACCAGTTCTACCTGTGCAGGCGAGCTGAGCAGCAAAAACATTCCTTTTTTTTCTCAGCAGATGAAGTCTTCACCCAGCCTTCAGGCTTAATCTGAAACATCCAGGCCTAATTCTGGGTGTTTCAGAGTTCCTGATTTCATGCCTCTCAGTGACCACAGCAACACAGGGGCATGGCCCCTATGGCAAAACTTGCTGCTCCTCCTGGCTCTTGTAGCACATGCCCAGGGATTGCCTTCCCAAGCACCTAAAATGTCCTTGGAACGACAACACCATGATAAGAAGATAAGAAGAGAAGAGCAGTGCCAGTGGAATGGACCCTCCCTCCACACAGGGAAAATATGCAGAAATAAATATCCAGAAAATTTCCTGCAGAAAGCAGGTTTGAAAATATCCAAAAGGAGATGTGTGTGGACGTGTGCCTCCCAGTATGGGATGGTTTGTTCCTGGTCACACAGGAGAGAAGGCATCTGCCTGGAAATCTCATTTTAACACTCCCACTGTCTGGGTTTTTAATTCAAACCCCGTCCCAAACATGCATCTGCTTTCCCTTCTATTTTTTGGCTATCACTTCTTGTTTCTCCCTCCCCTACCCCCATGTGAAGCATTTTTCTAGGTGAAAGTGTTCAGGCAGGAGTAGTTGGGCTTCCTTGGTTCCTGAAATGCCTGCCTGGCCCTGGGCTGCTCTGCCAGCCACCACTCCCTTATCCACAGCCCTGCCCACTGGCTCAGCCTGGCCACTCTTGGAAGCCCAAACCTTCCAGATCCCTGTTCCAGGATGAACCTGGGGCTTGAGTTACAGCCTGTTGATCCTTGCCAAGCCACTTTTCTTGGAAATTCAGGTCATGAGAAATGTGTAAATGCTTTCCAGTCTCCTCCTTTGTCCCTTAACCTTAGGCTTTCAGCAGCCAGCATTGCCCATCTCTGTCCATCTCTCATTTCCTAGTCTCTCCTGAGAGCTTCTCCTTTGGGAAGAGCCACTGAGCAGTGTTTTATGTGTGTTTGGTGAGCATGTGAGAGACACCAGTGCTGGGTCTCCCCACTGCCAGCCCAGCTGAAGGATGGCTGTGCTCTGAGCACTGTGTCTGGTGTGCTCTGATTTGGGTGGAATTGTGTTCCTGTCCTGGTAGTTCACAATGGAGCAGCTCAGCTCCTGGGTTTGGCCCCACACAAGTTCTGCCAGAGAGCTCAGTCCTGCAGAGATGAGCCAGACCCACACAGAATGTGTGGCTGGTATCACTGATGTCACTGCTGTCACTGAGATCACTGCAGCTGATCTTGGCCCCATCTGTGGGATAAAGGAGGCTTGCCATATAACTGGCCCTTGCTCCTCGCCAGCTTCTCCTCCCAAGTAACAAGCGACAGGACAAGTGGAAACAGCCTCTTACTGTGCTAGGGGAGGTTTATGTCAGATCTTAGGGAAAATTTCTTCTCAGAAAGGACTGTGCAGCCCTGGCACAGGCTGCCCAAGGCAGTGGTGGAATCACCATCCCTGAAAGTGTTTCAGTGTAGATGTGGCACTTGGGGCTGTGGTTAAGTGGTGGGCTGGGCAGTGCTGGGGAACAGTTGCACGCAATAATCCTGGAGGGCTCTCCCAGCCTTAAGGATTCTGTGATCCTAAGACCTATGTTGCACTGCAGGTTGGTACGAGACCCTGGGTGTCTGATGGCAGGCGATGTCTTTACTGGGTGGGTGTCACTCCGTGTCTGAAGTGACTGAAACGTGCCTGAGTCACTGTGTGTGCTGCTCGATGCAGGTTTTGCCTCCACACCACAGCCCCTGCCCATGAGGGATGAGTGTTGGGACAGACAGATCTGTTTCCATTCCCATGCTGCTGTTGGGAGTTATCCCAGGCAGATCAGAAGGCACAGGGCCACGATTTGCAAGAAGCCAGATGACTTGACATGTTGTTCTCATTGGAAGGGTGATGCCCAAGCAGAGATGTGAAGAAAATAAACAGGGCCAGGCTGAGAGGGGCAAATCTAGGAAGGCATCCAAGATGCCCAGCCCTCATCCTGGGGCTGCATCCAGCAACCGTTACATATGATTAAGAGTCTGTATCAATCTTGATGTCATGAAAGTCACCCAGACTGTAAAATCCCCATGTTCGGTGTGGAAATACAGCATTTGATGCATTTTTGTTTGAAATGCGTTAAATCTGCCTTAGAGGGGCCATGTGAGGGGCTGGGTCCTTCAACTGCAAGGAGCTGTCCTGTCTCACTTCCTCTCAGAGCAGGGCATGTGGATCCAGCACTGGCTGACGGCTTATCCATGACAAACTCCAAAAATCGCAGAGATGTTTGCCATGGATGGGCTGTGAAATCAGCCTCCTCTCCAGGAATGAGAAACCTCCAAACCTGCAGTCCAGGGCTGCCAGCTGGCTGTGCCTTCCTTGCCAGATAGCACCTCCCAGCACGGCCAGGCAAGCAGGGAAGCAGGCAGGGAAGCAGGCAGTGAGGCAGGCAGGAAGGCAGAACTACCCAGCCTCGAGAATACCAGAGGGATGGGAAAGCAGAGTGAAAACAGAGGATGCTGTGGTTTGTCACCCCACTCCATTTAACCTGGCATATGCATCCGTGGTGGGAAAGGGCTTTGAGCACTCATGGTCTCTCATTCACAGGCTCTGTGCAGGGCAGGCTGTAAAGCCACTCTTTGGGTGAGACACTCTGCTGGCAAGTGCAGTGTGTTTTAGCAGCCAGCTGGCGCTGGGGATGTCCCCAACTGTTCCAGCCATCCCTCGGGATCCCTCATGCACCTGCAGCCAGAGGGGAAGTGGTGAAGCCTGAGCTGCTGCTGGTGGCTGTGTCAAGACTCATGGTCTGCCCCGTGTTTCCTACAGCTCTGCAGCCATGACTTCACAAACGTGCTGATTGATAACTCTCTGGAGTGTCTTTTCCCTTTCTTTTCACACAATATCCCAAACTCAGCTCTCCCTTTGGCAGTTCCCACTTGTGAAGATGGGGGGATTTGGTCCCAAAAAGGGGCAGGTCTGAGAGGCCAGCAGTGGCTCCCTGCCTGAGCATGGGGCCTAGCAGCGGCTGTTTGCACGAGGTAGAGTTCTCACGCTCTAAATATACAATCTGTGATAAGGGAAGGGAAAAAGCCCAGCATGGAAATATTCCTTCTGTAAGAGAAATAATTTGCTGCTGCTAAAAATATGTGTCCATATTATTCCTGCCTGGTCTGCAGTTTGATGGGAGAGAGTGCACGCAGGCTACCCTCAGGGGACTCTGCTCGTGGGACAGGCCCGGGTGCCTGGAGAGGCCGCGCGTCCAGGGGGCTGGAGACATCACGGGGGAGGGACGGGGCTCATCAGCTTCACCCTGGTTTATCATCCCCATCTCTTCCTCAGGGCAGTAAAACCATGATATGGCATTACCCTGAAGGTCACAGGAACTAACCTCTAAGCAGGTGCTGACAGTGGGAAACAAAAGTGATCTGCAGCATTCCCGGAGCAGCTGGGAGCCCGTTCTCAGCCCCGACTGCACACAGAGGCAGGAACAGCTTTGTTCAAGGGGGAGGCATTTTTTGACCGGTGGGATATGTGTAATCCCTTCCTGTGCCATCTGCAAGTGTCCTAGGCCTGATGCTTCCTTCCCTGATTGCTGCTGCCAGGACCCTGGGTCCCCATTCCCAAGCCCTTCTGTGCCACAGGTGAGCAGAGCCGAGCTGAGCCAAGTGGAGCAGGCAGATTTTCCAGAGGGAGCCCTGAGCCAGGAGACAGAGTTTGCCCAGGATCCTTTCCCTGCTCAGAGTCCCTGTCCCTGTCCTGTCCTGCCCAGGGTCCCTGCCCTGCCCAGGCTCCCTCCATCGTGCCATGGTACCAAGTGAGGAATGGATGATATTCGCTGCTTCCACAACCTCGGTCGACAGAGCCAGGCACTCCTTACCTGAAGCCAATCAGGACAATCTGTGAAGCCAATCCTATTAAAAATGGGTGGAATCTTGTGCAGCTTCTTGTGGATCTTTCTCTGGAGCATGGTAGGTGGACGCTATGCCTGCTCAGGAGCAGGTTGTACCTCCTGTTTTGAGAATCATCAAATCCCAGACTAGTTTGGGTTGGAAGGAACCTTTAAAACTCATCTTGTTCCAACCTTCCTACCACAGGCACTAGACCACATTGCTCTAAGAGGCCAATGGGCCTTGGACAATTCCAGGGATGGAGCAGCCACAGCTTCTTTGTCCAGCCTGTGCCAGGGCCTCACCACCCTCATTGTAAAAAACTTCCTTATAAGTAATCTAAATCAACTCTCCTTCAGTTTAAAACCATTGCCCAAAAATTACACAGAATATGGTCAAGAAGACAGTCAATATTGCAGAAGATGGTCTTGCTGCAGCAGAGCCATCAGCAGTTACAGATCTTAAACCCTAGCAGACCTTGCTACAGTTTTTGTAAATCATGTATGGCCTCGCCATTGCTTTTTTTTGATTCTCAAAGAACTCCTGCCCCATTTGAGGCCAGGCATCTGTTCCCAGACCATCCCCTGACCATTATTTGGGAAAAAAATTCTTCGTGGACAGAGCTGTCAAGCCCTGGAACAGGCTGCTCAGAGTCACTAGTGGAGTCACCATCCAGGGCATATGTGGCAGTTGGGGTTAGTGGTAGGCTTGGCAGTGCTGAGGGAATAATTGGACTTGATGGTCTCAGATGTTTTTTCCATGATGATTCCATGATTCTGTGTCTCCGTAACTCCTCACCATCCACCAGTTGTGAGGGTGACAAGGAAGGGCATGGTGAGACAGCAAACAGGAAGGCTTGGAGGGAGCTTGGAGAGGAAATGCACATCTCTGAGGTGTGGGCTGGATGCTTTGGTCCCTGTGGCTGGAGCTGCAGCCTCAGCACAGAGTGGTTCAGTGCAAGTTGGGGACTGGGAGAAGTGCAGAACTCCACGCCTGGAGCAGCCCTGGTGCTGAGCTGTTTCCGAGGCAGCTCCTTCTGGACTCCGGGGCTGGTTCTGTGAGGACATGTCTGTGGCCGGGCCCACGTGTGCTGCGCTGGCCGGGTGAGTCAGAGCCTTGTCTCACCCTTCACAGGCAGCTGCAGTTTCCTGCCGCCGCAGCGTTGGCTGCCCTGGGGCTGCCTACTGTCCACCCTGGCACCGAGTCAGGAATGTGTGCTGGGCAGGGCCTGGGCATCGCCACTCAAAGAAAGGGAAAAGCTGCCTCCTTGTTTGTCCTGATCCAGCCCCTCTCCCACTTCAGTAGCTGGTAAAGGCAGGGTCCAGCCCGGCTTAAGGTTACATCCTTCTGCTGCTGGCCCCGGGCCAGCGAGCATGAGAGCCAGCAAGACACAGTAACATGGGTGTCAAACACAGGATCCCTTCCCTGCAGACCCAGCGGGTGTGCAGGAGCACTGGGAGGGATTAGCAGAGCAGGACTAGCAGTCGGACAAAATTACAGCAAAGCTATTAAATAGATTTTTTTTCACATATTCTTCAAAAAAAGGGGAGCCTCCTACCCCTGCCCGGACAGGTACTGGTGTGCAGAAGTTGTGCCATATCAGTAATTCTGCTGCTCACTGGGGTGAATCTGCAGAGCCTAGGTACAGCTTGCTTCAAGCCAAGGAGACAGGAGGGGTGACTGGGGCTGCTGCTCAGCCCTTGATTTTGGCAACCAAACACTGGTGTTGGCCCTTCTTCTGCTCCAGTCCTCAAGCCTGGGCAGGATTTGTGTTTTGGATGCATTGGCTTAATGCAGTGGTTGGTCCTTGTAAGAGTTAAGAGCAGGCTGAGGTGAACTGCTGCCCTAGCCAGTCAGTACAGCAATAGGGGCCTGTGTGATGGGAGGGCACTGGAAAATACCCTTTATCCTGCTTAAAACATAGGGAAGGCAAAGCACATCTGAACGTGGGCAGACATCTCCAGAATGAGTTATTGGTGGCTGCTTGTCACTCCCTGCTCAGCCAGCTGTGACTCCACCAAATTCTTTGCTGGGAATTCAGGTTTCCTTTCTCATATAATGGAAACATTGGAGTTTCTCACTACAGATGGAGCTTGGTTTGGGAATGGAGCTGAGGAAGAGCAGAAGTTCTCTCCCCTCCATTTGCCTTCTGATCACCACCATGCTGGGACCAGGGAGAAGAATGCCTCAGCAGGGAAGAGAAGACACAATAATTTTATATANAGTCAATCTTCTCCCAGGTAACAAGCAGTGGGACAAGATGAAACACCTCAAGTTGAACCAGGGGAGGTTTAGATCAGGTATTAGGAAAAGCTTCTTCACAGAAAGAACGGTCAGGCATTGGAACAGTCTGCCCAGGGCAGGGGCAGATCCACCATCCCTGGAAGTGTTCAAAAAACATGTGGATGTGGCATTTGAGCATATGGGTTAGTGGTGGCTTTGGCAGTGCTGGGTTAGTGGTTGGACTCATGATCTCTGAGGGCTTTTCCAATCTTAATGATTCCATGCTCCTATGGTGTTCTGCAGAGAATTGCAGAAGAAATTTTCTGACAATTAAAAGCATTTTTTCTTTAATTGCTATTTGCTTCCCTGCCCCACGTCTCCAGCCAAGTGGAGTCCAAGATCCTACGAGTGGTCCCCTGTGCCACAGAGAGCATATGGGCCTGGGGGAGTGATGGCTTTGGAGCAAGGAAATGGGGACAGGACACAGCCAGGTTGAGAGGAGAAGCTGTGCCAGAGGCAGTCCAGGTGCTCTGAGTCTGCTTCCTCTCTTGGTGCCCCTGAGGGTTATGCCTTTGGGAGAAGGTCTTGGCAGTGGGTGCCCGCCGCTGTGCCCGGTGTTCCCGCCGTGGCCGGACAGCCCAAAGAGGCAGCACTGCCCCTGTTTCTGGCAGAGGAGCTGCCGAGCAAGAGCCCGTCAATCCATGGCCTGTTTCTTGTGAGCCACCGCGACCCACAGGGCAGTCTCACCTCATTTGCTCCTTGAAAGCGTTCTCAGACCAGTGACCGAAGACCCCGGTGAAGTCGATCTGGCTGCACTGTGGTTCCCACGGGCACAGCAGCATCTCCCATGTCCCCCTGGCACCCTGCTGTGAAAGAGGCACTGCAGCTGGCACACAGGTCTGAACCCAGAGCCACAGCACACGTGGCAGGTCCACCCTCCCTCGCTGCAAGCATCTCAGTGCCACACAGGCAGGATTCCAGCTGCTGTCACACAGAGGAGCGGGCCCAGGGACAACAGCTTTTATCCTGGGAGCAGAGACTGGGCTATGAGTGGGGTGGCTGTGCTGTCACAGTCCTGGGACCAGGTAGAGCAGGGTTAATGCCACCAGAGTGTCTGTGCAATGGTCTTTTTATCTCATCCAGCCCAGCGCATTTCCTGGTGGAGCACTTTGTGTCCGGTCAGCGAGGCTGCTTGGCAGCAGAGCAAAGAGGAAGGCTGGAAGTAAACACAGGCACTCTTGGATCAGTAGCTGGGAAAAGCAGTGAGAAGCTGCATGGGATTGCCGTCTCCAAAACCTCCTTGTTTCCTTGCCTCGCAGACAAACGGCTTCCTGCCAGGGACAGCACTCCCTGCCAGGCCTGCGGCAGCACTGCCCAGCCCCTTCTCCCAGCACAGCACGGCTGCAGCGCTGCCTCCCATGGGCATTTCCAGCAACTCACCTGGAACAGGGACTTGAAGTGGTTTGGAGCTTTGTGAGCTTTGAGTGCCCAACTCCACAAAATCCCAGCTGTATTAACTGAAAGTACTGATCCCCACTGCAACAGCAGCAGCAGCCCCATCCACTGGGACAGTGAGAGAAACAGGGACAGGAAGAGCTGCTACAATGGACAGTACCATCAAATCCCAGCATGGCTGGAGATCTTGATTGCTAAAGTCCTAATATCTGTACTTTGACCTTTCTCCTTTGAACCACAGTCTGGTTTGAGCATGGCCTGGGTCTTCCTGGAATGACTGAAAGAAACATTAGGAAGAAATCCTTCCCTGTTAGGGTGGTGAGGCCCTGGCACAGGGTGCCCAGAGAAGCTGTGGCTGCCCCTGGATCCCTGGAAGTGTCCAAGGCCAGGCTGGACAGGATTTGGAGGAACCTGGGATAATGGAAGGTGTCCCTGCCCACAGCAGGGCATGGAATGGGATGAGTTTATGGTCCCTTCTAACCCAAACCAGACTACGCTTCTATGAAACCTTGGTGGAGTCAGATAGGGAAACATCATTCTGAGCAACTCAGAGTCATTAGAGAGGATGTGGCTTTCCAACAGGTGACCAGGCAGGTAAAGCAAGACCTTGTCCCCAGAGGTTCTTGTGAGCAGAAGCAGCTGAGCAGCCTGGGTAGAGATGGAAGGTTTATCTGGAGAGATGATGGTGTGGTCATGCTACTGTGGAATCATTGTCCATCACCTTACCTCTTCAAGCTTTTCCTTGCTTCTCCTTGGATTTGAGAGAATGTAAATGTACAAACTCCAAGGCTGGCAGGAAAACAAAGATTCTTCTTCCAGATATGAGACAGAAATGTCCAACATAGAGCATGAGACATGAGACGTGAGATGTCGCTTGAGTCCACCCTACTGAGTGTCTGCCAAGAGGGTTTCCCAAATAATGAAACAATTTGCCTGTTGCTGCTCTCTTGTACACCTAAAAATAATTGGAAAGAAGAATAAAGAGAAAGGGTTTGAGGCTCATCCAAATGTCTCTTTATCAGTGATGTATCTAGTGTTCAACTAGAGAAATAAATAATCCATTCCATGGAGCCATAGCTGAGGGCTCTGGACTTCACTCCACTCTGGGCAGGAAGGAAAGCAGCCTAATTCAGCAGAAATAACCAGCATTTCTTATGGAGACATGGAATAAAGGAGCCTATTTCCTCAACCTGATCTTTCCTCTGTAAGGTCAATAATCACAAAATGTACCCAACTGGAGGGTACTGGGAACCTAGTCACAGCACTTTCCATGTCACAGGCTTGCTCTGAGCCTCTCTGGAGCTGTGACTTCACTGGTTTGCAATGTGGCCGCTGCAGGACTACCCTGGCATGAGCTCACCTCTCATTCCCACCGGGACCTCCTTTGGATTTCATGTCTCAGGGCAGAAGGGCAGTTGGCAGATTTCATGTTCCCACTGTCTCAGCTCTTCTCAGCTCTTAACAGACTGGCCTGCTGCTTTCCCTTTTCTTACATCCCATTTCTGGTTCATCCAACCCCTGGATGTATGAACAGCCAGTTCCCATTTTTGTGTGCCTGTGCTGACAGCCTGGATTCAAAGGTGCTGTGCTCAGCAGAGTTAATGCAGGGCACTGCAGATACCAGGAGCTGTCCCAATGCTCACCAACACCAGCCACCAGCAGCATGCACAGACTGGCACTTGAGCAAACAAGCCTGTCTTGAATCCATGTCCCATACAGGCGATGTGCTGGGTGCTGAGTTGAGCAATGTCTCTCCAGTTGCCACTCAAAGAATCACAGAATTACAGACTTGTTTGCTTTGGAAGGGACTTTAAAGCTCATCTCATCCCACTCCCTGGCATGGGCAGGGACACCTTCCACTATCCCAGGTTCCTCCAAGCCCTGTCCATCCTGGCCTTGTACACTTCCAAGGATGGGGCATTCTATGGTTCTCTGAAGTTTTGAAGCCAAAATTGGATATGTCTTGCTCCATCTCATCTTATCAGCTGGTACCTCTTGCCCTACTCTGATCTGTGCTGAGTGGGATGCATTCACCTTGTTACTGATCCCCAGTTCTTCATTCAGGCTGGCAGATTCTCAAGAAACTTTTTCTCAAACACACAAACAAGAACCACAAGTAGAAAAGCTTTTTGTCCTTAAACATCAAAGCTTCTATGTTTATTTAGAAAGGGTGAAAGTCCTCCCAAACCCAAGCCCAAGCTCAAGTCTGTCTCTGACTTCCTACCACTCCCCCTTCTTCCTCCAAGGTCCATGTAGTCCCAACCAAGTGAATGTTCACAGCAGACCTTGCCAGGCTCGTGCATCAAAATAAAATATTTGAACACTTAGGTTTTCCATGAGCCTGTTCTCTGATGCTGTTCACAGGAGGATCCAAGCCCCTGGGCCAAGCAACATTCACCGTGTTGCAACACGCACACGCTTGCCTGTGGATTTGCATGTCTGAGTCCTTACTCACCCCTCAGATAGCACAGCACCACCTGGGAATGAGACAGGCATGGGGCAGCCTGGGATTTAGGGGAGCAACATGACTGTGTGTCTGCATCTCTGGGTAAAGGGAAGATGTGCTTCCTTTGATGGGAAAATGAGTGTCCAAGTCTTTTCCAGCCTGTGCGCTCATGTTCCTGCCTTGTCATGGATCTCTGTCTATGTGCACAGGAAGAGCCTCCTGGCTGAAAAAGAGTTCTTGATAGGAACAGTGAAGAGAGCTTCCCACGACAGTGCCAGGGGAATCTACTGCACTTGAAGCCTCTCTCCCTCCTTTCACAGTTGTGTTCATGGGAGCTGGGGGAGGTCCAAGGCAGCACAGCTGGGCTGGATAGCCTCAGCCACTGCTCTCTCAGTCTTGCCAAGTGCTGGCAGCAGGGATTGAACTTTCCCTCTTGGCTGAGTGCTTAGCTGGCTAGTGCAGCTCAAGGCTGCATGCAGTAACCTCTGGTGTCGCTCTGCTCAAGCCCTTGGAGGCTCTCATGCCACTTTCTTGCCACTGGTAATAGTGTCTCTCCATGCCTGTGGAAGATAGAAACAGGGTTTGCTGGTAGAAATGGGGAAACTGAAGCCTGTGAAGTTCAAGCGATAGCTCTGGGCCCTGTAAGGTGCCAGGGAGGCTGCATGTGTCTCTTGACTGCCCTCAGACCAAGTTATTTAGTCAGTGTTTGACCTTTACTGATTTATGTAAACATCACCGTGACTGTAATATATCATCAGGCTCCAGTTATTCCCTGAGTTTGTGTCTGACTTCTCCTGAGGAATCTGATTCTGGTTTTATGTCCAACATGGACATAGCCCAAAGGCCCTCGGACTTTGTGAATGGAGAGATTTTGCTGCAGTGTGAGGTTCAAATCACGAGGAAATGTTACCAGGGAGCAGCCTCTGTGCAAGCAGCCCAGGTCCCTAAACTGCTCTGGGGATTTTGCTTTGATTTGTCAATCCAACAGCTCTTACTGGGATTCCCAGCATTTTGCAGAGAAGGGTGTTGCTCTGGTCCTATGAAGCACGGAGCAGGCACAGCCACCTGCACCCCACTGTTGTTTAATTCCTCTGCTACTGGGTGTGGAAGTTCTACATTAGATTTACTTCATTTGCCAGGAGTTGCAGGAGCTTGAAATTGTGAGACATGTTTGGGGTTTCTTATTCAGTTAAGGTAGTGAAGGGAAATGTATGGAGAGGGAGGGATGTCCCCCAGATGTACATGGAGCTGTTAACTCTGGCTGTTAATTCTCTCCCTCAGGAATATCCCTCCAGTGCAGTTTGCCTATTGCAGGATCACAGCGGCAGCCATATGAGAAGTAGCTGGGATCACTTGGCTTGTTCAGAGAGGAGAGGGGGATTCTGAGAAGGGACCTCACCACTGTCTGCAGCTTCAGACCTGGGGAAGTGGCTGGAGCTGTGTCAGGGGGGCATTAAGCTGGATATCAGGAACCCAGAGAGTGCTGGCACTGCCCAGGCTCCCCAGGGAATGGGCACAGCCCCGAGGCTGCCAGAGCTCCAGGAGCATTTGGACAGTGCTGCCAGGGTGGGATTGTTGAGGTGTCTGTGCAGGGCCAGGGGTTGGACTGGGTGATGCTGGTGGGTCCCTTCCAGCTCAGGACATTCTGTGGTTCTTCGTACAGAACAGCCAGGATGCACAGCCAGTAGTTCATGGGTATGGGACTTGTTGCTCTGGATGGGCCCTTCCAGCTAGTGTGGTTGTGCCCATAGAGCACTGTGGAGGCTCGAAGAGGTGGCAGACACAGGCAGGTCACTGTGCTGGGACAGAGCCCAGTGTGAGACTGAGGGGGAGTGAGCCAGGCAGTTGCCCACACCATGGGCAGCTCTGGTTGAGCAGAAGATGTCAGAGTGTCTTTCCCCATGCTCCAAGGGCTGCATTGCCCTAGTATCCTGCATGCCCATGGGATGTGTGCACTGTTATAGGGACAAGCCCTTAGGAAGGGAGATCTCTCCAGCACTGTCCTGCTCTTGGCACAGTAGGACAACAAAGCAGCCCAACCCCTGCTTCTCCCACAGTCGTTTCCAAGGGCCATCCAGAGCCTCCTGTCAAGGTGTTCCTCAGTTCTGCCATGAGCAGAGGCTGTTGTGTGGGGTCAGGGTGGATAGAACCAACTTTCTGGTTTCCCTGACTTTGTAAACAGGAGGAAGTAGGAGAGACTCAAAATCTATGATTATCTTCCAAGGGGACTCTCATCCCCTCCAAGGCATGTCTCAACTTCCCAGCCAAGGCTGGAGCCATTCCAAGAGCTGCAGTGTTTCTTGTCCTCTTTTGAAGCACTTTCCTTTGCCTCTCTCTGATAAAAGCTTCCTCAGGTAGCAAAGCCCTGAGCCTGGTGCACCAGGAGCCTGTGGCTGGAGCATGCAGCCAGCTAAGACTTCCATGTCTCCTCCTGCCAGAAGGGAGAGCTGTGCAGGAAAGGTGCTCCAGGAGTGACTTTATGCAGAAGTACAGGTTTGGAGTCCTGCTCTCAGGGGATTTCCTCCCTGCCTGGGGAGACCCAGGGCATCCACAAGCCAGGGTGTGGGCAGGACCCTCTGGCAGGCTTGGAAAGCCTTTGGTGGTGACCGGGGCACTCTTCCTGCAGCGAGGCAATCTGGCACAGAGCTGTTTCCCAGGGCAAGTTCCTAGGGTTTCTCTCCTCCCACCTACCTCTTTCCTCCAATTTTGTGGATATTTGTGGGTTGTACTGCAGGTGCTCCGTGCTGCACAGCTCGCACAGCCTCAGCCTGCTTTGAAGAAGGGCTGAAAGTAAAGAACTAAAAATAATAGTGATGGTTATCAGGTTCTATGGGATTCCAGGAATCTTCCCTGGCCCCTGGAGCTGCACAGGGTGGACACAAGCACTCCCCCAAGGAGGTCCTCTGACAGCCAGGTGTGGGATGGGGGGCTTTGAGCAGGTTTTGAGGCTCACTGTTCCTTCTGGCAGGACAGCTCTGCCCACTTGCCAGCTCTGAAGGAGGATTAAACATCTCCTGCAAAGGCTCCTGCTCCCCTGGCTCCACACAAACAGGATGGCCATGGCCTTGCAGCCAGGAAGGCTGTGAGTCACCAGCAGCTCCCTCCTGCCAACAGCAAGCCCTGCCTGCTTCCCATGCAGGTGAGGCAGGGCCAGAGGGTCTGCAGGGACAAGGAATGGGCTCCGGGGGCAGTGGCTGGGAGGAGAAGGTGCTGCTGAGGGAGGTCTGGGAGTCCACAGGCAACAGAGAAAGAAACAGTACTAAAAAGGAATTTTTGCAATTCTTGTAACACAGGCAAGTTTGAAAGTATGGCAAAATCCAACCTTGCCAAGGTTATTGAAAGAAATAGCAAAGGGTGGGTTGCACAACTCTTGGAAACTGTCCAGACATATAAATGAAAGGGGAAGCAAGAAAGGAGAAGTGGGGCTTGTATGTGCTGAGGATGGGACAGAGACATAGGATAATCTATGTATAGTTGCAAAAAAACCAACAGGAAAACTTTCCCCATGTTTTTGGTGGCACTGGGAACACTGGCCAAAGGGGAGAGAGGAGGGTGACGAGTGCCTGGGAATGGGAAGTGCCACAACCAATAAGGAATCAGCAGGCAAGGAGCTTTGAGCATGGAAACAGGTAGGAGCAGCTAGCTTCTCCTCCAGGAATGAGAAAGAGCTCACACAAAGCTGAAGTCTTGGGAAAAGGGTTTGTAATAAATCTGTCAAAGCTCAGTGGCTGAGTTGTTTTGCTGGGGAACAGCAAACAAGGCCTGTGGATTTGGGAGGTTCTTAGCATGTAGGTGTCTGTTAGTCTGAATCTGTGAGTACGCAAAGCTTCAGAGTAAAGATTAAAATAGAGAATAATTAAGAACATGGAAAATGGATACAGATGGAAAGGGATACGTGGAAGATGAGATACAGATTTTCTGAAAGTAAATGATGCCAGAGTAGATAAAAAACCTGAACTTCTTGACAAAGCAGACAGGATACATCTAAGTTGTCTGGTCTGTAGTAAAGGAGAATATTAAATCCATTGGGAGAGAAAGATGCTGGGCTGTGAGGACTGTGCTAGATGGGCTTCTCAAAAATTTGCCTTGTTGTTTAACATTTTTAATGATCTTGTCACAAAACATACTAATTTCTAATGAAATTTGATGACTACCTGTAATTGGAAATCCCCAAAACAAAGGAGTTGGGTGAAATTGCACACAAAGCACAGGATTCCTTTCAGAACAGGAAAACAAGGAGTGTGATGAAATGAGGGAGACAACAGGAGACAAGGAGTGATGCACAGTGGGATGTGCAGCTGGATTTCTGCTCTGGTGGGGAGATGACAGTCACCCAGAGTCAAACAAATTCAGAAACACGAAAGACTCTGGAGCACAAGTCAGCTCTGGAGTCCCTGAAGTGGGCAGAGGGAAGAGAGGAGGGGAAGCAGCGCTGCTGTGTCTGGAGCCTGTTGTGGGATGATGGTGCAGAAACCAAACATGAGGCAGAGGCCCTGCTTTTGCTGTGGGATGTTGAGACGTGGCCTCTGCATCCCCCTATGTGCTGAGTGTGTTTGTTCTTGAAGGCTGGGGAGGATTCACTTCCCTGTGCCCTGCTGTCCTTCCCATCCTGCAGGATGCAGTCTCATGGGATTACCTGAGTCACTTTAACTCATTGCTGCTGCTCCACCTCAGCTCTCCCAGGTGTGCTCTGCTGAACCCATGCTCTCCTGAGGCTCCTATGACCAGCCAGGGAGCTGCTTCAGTGCTCTGCAACACCAGAAAAAGGGGGAATATTTCCATGTTTGCAAGGGGAATGGCTCCTGTGGGATCTGAGGTTGTGCCAGGACCAGTCCAAGGATATGAGCAAGCACTAGGAAAGGGTTCAGGGAAGGTGGAGCTCCTGAAATGTCCCTCGTTGGCAGCAAGGAGCTTTGAGGCTGGCTCTGCTATACCATGAAACTGTACCCTGAGCATCAATGCCCAGTGAGTGCCCTGGATAAGTCCCTGGGCTGGAAGGATCTTTGCTCTGATTTATTCCTGTGTGATGAGAGTGACCAGTTCTGGTCCCAAATAGACAGATGGGAGCTGCAGGGAAATCTGCAGGCAGATCAGGGAAATGAAGATGCTGACATACGGGAGGAGACCTTGGAGTGCAGGGCTGTGGAGAGGGGCTGGCTGCCAGAGGTTATTCCTGCTATTCCCTGATGGGGAAAGAGAGACTGGAGCTGAGCCAAGAGCATCAGGAGGGAAGGTGCAAAGTGCCACGAGTGAAGCCAGGCTGCAAATTAGAAGGTGGCTCTAAATCCCCCCGAAAAGTTTTCCACACCTTGTCCTGGTGGAAAAAAAAATCCATCTCAGTTCCCGTCAGGACTAGGGAACAAGGCAGTGTGGGAGCAAAGCCCAGCCTGGCTAACACAGTCCCTTCCAGCCCATGCTCAGGGCTTCTCCGAAGTGGGACCTGTCCCTCAGGGTGTGCCTGTGCAGAGCACAGGTTTGCAGGGTTTCTTCTGCCTTTGTCTTTGCCCGTTATTGAAGGGCCATGTGCTCCATCTGTCAGGGCTGCACCCTCCAGGTGTCCTGGCTGTGCTCCCCATGCCTGTGCGGGCACCAGGCTCAGTCTCTGTGCCCTGCTGCACAGTTATCTCTCCTGGCTACAGGGAGTGAGTAATGCTCCAGCCTTAAAAGAATCCCTCCTGGCTGTTAGTTCTGCCCTTTGCTAAAGCACTTTGTATAATCTTCTGTGTGCACCCTATGCCAGCGTCCCTACCAGATACTGGCATTGGCAGAGGGTGACAGAAGAAAATGATGGTTTGAGCACAGCCCTTTCTTTTTTTTTAACAATCCCATGATACCATATTTTGTGTTGCAACACAAAGGATCACCTGAGGCAGCAGAATGGTGAGAAAATAAGCCTATTAAAATGCTCGAGCTTACTCAACTCTCCAATAACAGCAGAGGATAACCAGGCGGTTTACAGCCAAGACTGTGAGTCATCTTGTCCTGCACAATTGTCACTGCTCAACTCTGTTTGCTGTAATTGCCAGGGAGAACCGCTCCAGCCAAACACCATCATCCTGCCCAACACAGCCAGGACACTCCGAGCTCCTGGTCAGCGTTTCAGTCGCTGGAGCCCAACACCTGAAATTAAATAAAACTGAAACCACTTGAACAGCTGTGGTGGGAACCCATCAGGAAACAAAGCTGATGATTCTTCTGTCTATGTGAAGCTTTTTGAAAAGAAACATAGATGATTATTTTCTGTAAATCAAATGAGCTCTTAGCACTATCTGGATGATCTCCTATCTCAGGTACTGGCATAAAGCCTCCAGCCTTCCCTTGGAAAATGCTGGGAAAGTGGCCCATTCATTGCCTGCCACTGTCAAGTGTTTTTTTCAGCCTGCTCCTGATTAAGCAGCATGGCATCAAGGGGATAATTGCTCGTTGGAATTGATCCCAGAAGAAAATCATTCACTTCTTTCTTATCAAGTCCTTTCTTGCCAGGCAAGATACCCACAAGACTTATCTCCCTCTTCAGTGCCGGCCTCTAATTACTGTTTAAACAGCTCATTAGAAAGCCTTCATTAACGTGTAATAGTTGAAGCTGGAAATAACTGAGGGCTGGTGCTGTGACGAGGCGGTGCTGCCCACGCACAGGCCAGGTCAGGGCACCATCCAGCCAGGATATGGCACCCACCAGCCCCGGGCTGGCACTGCTCCTGCTGCCAGCCTGCCTGCCCTGCCTGCACCACGCTGTGGCTCCAGCCCTGCTGGGAGCCCCCAGCAGCTGAGCTCTGTGCCCAGCCCATTTCCATGCCTAGCACAGGATTTCAGCAGCTGCAAGCTTTGCAAAGCTGTGATTGCAGCCTGGAGAAATTTGGACACCATGGTGATCTCATTTTAAAACAAAACAAAAAAAAACAACAACAAAAAAACCCCTCAAAACAAATGGGAAAAGGTTTTATATGATGTGCTGGCGAAATATTCACAAGGGAGAGCCTGAAGTTTTCTTGTGTCCCCAGAGCATGGTCAGCATTAGCCCAGAGCCACCCTAACTCTGCTGCAGTCCTGGCCAGGCTGGGGCCGATCTCTCTGGCTATAAAACACCAGGGACAGAATAGACAGGCAGGCTCCATCCTTCCCTGTGTCCTGGCTCCCTGACAGTTTCAGCCCCAGAGGAGTCACTTTTTGGTGTTAATCTTCCACTGGATTTTTCAGCAGGAAAACCACAAATGTTTAATAAAACAGATTGCCCTGAGCGTGCCAGGCAGCACCGGGTGAGGGTGCAGGTCTGCCCTTGGGGCTGGTGGCTCAGCTCAGCACAAGTGGGCCCTGTAAATATTTTCTTGATATTTAGGAAGTTTAGGGAAGTGTTTAGTATTTCTCTGCCAACTTGACAACCCCTATGTGAAGAAGGAGATGTCCAGGACTCCCTTCCCTGCCCCAGAAGATAAAGAGTGGACAGTTTCAGCTGGTTTGAGTTAGGAAAGCAAAACACTGCAGCTGGTTTGGGATTGGGGTGCTCCCCACTTTGTTCTGCTACTGCAGTTTGGGGTGACAACAGTACCTGTGATTTGTTCAGCTCCTGTGCTGAGCTGCACATGAAGCTGCAGATGTGGGGATCTTGCCACAGGGAGTGAATGTGGCTTAGGGAACACCTTCACACACTCCTGAGCTGACATCCAGTCAGGCACCTGACAGTGGAAAAACTGTGTCCTATGGGGATGGATTCAAACCCAAAGCAGAGCTGAGGTTATTCATGGTTACAGGCACCATCAGCTTTACAAGCTGTGAGTCCTTGTGTCCCTCAATCCCTCTGCACTCAGCAACACACTTGGTTTTGGTTTCCACTTCATGAATCTTGTGGAGTTACTGAAAACTGAAGTACAGAACTCTGCCAAGAATGGTAACGTTCCCTCTGACTTCCCATCACTTAAGCACCTGTGATGACTTAAGTCCACAAGCGGCTGCAGCCAGGTCAGGACTCTCAGAATCGGGGGTTAAGAAGCAGCTAGCTGCAAGGATGCACCCCAGCCATCCCCAAAGTCTTGTTTGGGAAGTACAGGATGATTTGTGGTGGCACCTGTGCACCTGTGTTGCACCTCATCTAGTGGGAGCTGTCCCTGCCCATGACAGGCAGTGGAATGAGAGGATCTTTCAGGCCACTCGCAACCCAAATCAGTCTGTGATGATCTGAGTTGTGGGGCTGTGTCTGTTGGTAGTGACCAGCACACTTAGAGAACCTCTGTCATGGAAAAAAACTTGTTATGGAGTGAGGGAAGACTGAGACAGCTCTACAAGTATCAGTTTAAATGTCTTTAGCAGCCTGCAAAGGAATTTACAAGTTTAGCAGTTTCTGCTTCAGCTTAAATTCTGCGTTGGGGGTCCTTAAAGACTGTGAGAATCTGAATGTCAGCTGGCACTGAAATGTTGTCACCATTCATTATCACTTGCCTGGCTGCTCAGAAAGCTCATTTGGGAGTCACTGGGTCTCTGGTTTGGATCCAGCCACCCCAGCTCATCAGCTCCCATTTCCATAGCAAAGCTGCCCAGCTCTCCGAGGTTTGAGGGGATGTGGAGATGTGCAGGGCTGTGAGGATGCTGGTGTCCTGGCAGCAGGCTCCACTCAAAATTCAGGAGCTCGTAGCTCATCAGGTGCCACCTTAGGCAGTGTCCCTTCCCATGGTCACACGGCTAACCACAGGACAGACACGTCCTCTGTCAGGTTTGTCCCTTTCAGCCACAATCCAGCAGGTGTTTTCATGATGGAATACTGGGGATGGCAGATGTGTTAAACTCTCAGTTCTGTATCTTTCGTTTCTCAGTATTTTGTTCTGATTTAAGCAGAGGAATGGCCCATGCTGGGCTGTCAGGAGCTGCTGGGCTCACAGAGAGGAGTGTTCCCATGGAGAGGAGAGCTCCCGTCACAGCAGTGTGTGGAGCATCACATCCAGGTGTCTGTTAGCTTTTCCCCTTCCCCTGCTTTTGCCAATTAGTTTTCCATACACACTCCTCATAGTTTCTTTTTCTCTCAGTCTTTATTTCAGCACCTCTGAAGCAGCCTCAGGCACCACCTGTGTGGAGGTTTCTGTATCTGACTGGCAGCTTTGGTACCTGAGAGGATCCATAGCCCTGACATTGCAGTACACGTGTGCTGAACAGAGAAGTAGGCAGGTGGAGAAGCTAAAATTTATGTCAAATAATTCATTAATTAAACAAGAAACCTCTGTTTCATGCAGAGCCAGTGCTGGAGCAATTCCTTCCTGGCAGCAAAGGGAGGAGGATCCTGATGGAGCCAGGGAGGTTAGACATGGTTGTTCACAGGGTGTGCAACCAAAAAGCTGAGTGTGATGGGTCCAAGTTCAGTGATGTGAACTCTGTAACTCCTGCTGGGAAAGCTGAGTTGTAAAATATCCCATGGGTGACATGTGCCTGACTGAATAGATGTTGAGGGAAGGACCTTTCTGTCCCATGCTGGTCCTTGAGACCTGGTGCTGTTCACATGAGCTTGACTACTTGCAGTGCCTGGAGCCATTTGGGAGGAGGCAGGAGGAAGCTGTGTGGGAGGGAAATGAGAGAAACTGGTAACTGAGACTTCCTAACACTGCAGTGCTTCAGGGAACTGGAAATCATCTCCAGTGCTTTCAAAGGTACACATTCGACACAGCCATTTGTGATAAAAACTCCATCAGCTGAGAGTGATCAGGCAGCAAAACTAGTCAAGGTTTCCATGAGATGCTGCCTTTCCCCATGAGCTATATGGAAGCTCATCTGATTCTGCTGGCATTTTTATAGACTTGTTGTTTTTCTGACACACATTTTCTGCCTCCACCTGTGATAAGGGAGTTGGTGCTGCTGGACAGTGCTGTCCTTGGGGGCAAACCCACAAACCATGGCCCCTGGCAACAGGAGCACATCCCTGGGATCCCCTGTGGGGAACCACTGTGTCCCTGGTCTGTAAGGTGAAGAACCTCAGTGCATTTATCAGGGTTAGGTGTGCCCTGTCCGGGAAAAGCAGTGGCTGGATTAAGAGGAGATTCCACATTCTGGAATGAAGTCGCATCTCTGGAAGTGTTACAGGCTAGGTTGGACAGGTCTCTGAGCATAATAAAAATATTTTCATAAGAATTATATTTTATAATCAAAACGTTTTTAGCAGAAAGAATAATTTCGCTGCTGTCTAAGAGGCAAACTCTAATATCTCCATTATCAAGTGCTGTCACTCAGGAGCACATATATCTGATCAATACCTGTGATGAGGTTCTCTGTCCACATCTGCTACTTAGAGTTTCTCCCTCTTACGGCCTTGGTAATCTTGGTTTTTGTCTTTGTCACCTTGCTATTGAAATTCAAGTATAAAGGTATGAAAACAGGTGATGATACAACCCAGCCCAGACTGCAGCATGTGCTCTGAGCTCCAGTTCTGCCCTATTTGCTTGGAAATCCCTTTCCAGGTACATTTCTTCTCAGGGCTTTCCCATATACATATAAATGTGTATATTCTGTTCTAGATAATGTGTGTATAATATATGCATATAAATGTATATGTTCTGTATATATAATGTTTTCTGTTAACAAAGGGAGCCTAATTGGGTGCCCTCAGTAGTGGGAGCTCAGCCCTGCGGCCCTTTTGCTCCCATTGAACTTTTCCCTGTTATTCTTGGGGAAGCTGAGCAGGGGTCAGGCCCAGGCAGGGAAATGAGGTCTGGGGTGATGGAAAATTCAGACCCTGCAGCCACCTCCTATGATATAGATATAAATGGAATGGAAAATTATTTTGAATAAAAGTGCACTGCCCTCTGAGAAATGTTCTCACAGAACCGCCTCCAAGAGCGCCTTAACTCTTTATCAGAACAGAGCACTGTATGCAGGGGGGACCTCAGGGCACTGGTGACAGCCAGAGGCAGAAACATGCCAGAACTGGGGACATGCCAGAGCCAGGGATGTGCCAGCACAGCTGTGATGGAGCACCATGGCCAAGTAGCCCCTGCACAGCACAAGAGGGAGATTCCTTGTCCTTTTCCTCTCTCTCCACTGATGGGGAATCTAACTCAGTGACCTGGCCAGGTCCATGTCTCCAGGAAAGAAATGGGACACAGCTCCAACTCTCTCCATCTCCGCAGAGCAACACAAGGACAGTTTGGGGTGTAGATGTGGCCCCCAACCCCTGCCTGCACCCAAATCACTCTGAATTTTTATCACAGCACCTTAGCTGGGAGTGTGGTGCTGGGCTGGCACAGCAAGGCACAGACAGGGATGTGCCCCAGCCATTTCTTTTCTGTTCCCAGTCCAACACTAGTTCCTCTGCTTTGCACATGAGAGGGAAGTGTGCATCCTCAGGGACACAAGCAGCTGCCTGGGAGCCCTCCCACCCAGGGCAGAGAGCACAGACAGCCAGGACAGCGGGACTGGGGTGCAGCAGGAAGGTGGAATCCAGCAGGGCACAAGACAGGGCAGGGAACATAAAGAATGTGACATGGCAGTGTCCAGGCACTGGCCTTGCCTTCTCCCGTGTCACTCATCACTGCCAGCACTGTCACCTCCCCACCTGTGAGGAACAAGGCTTTGCAAGAAAATGAAATGCCAGGGAGTGGGAAAGCTCATGGAAGGAAGAGAAGCAGGGAGGAGAGAGGGAGAGAGGCCCCCTGGGAGCAGGGGGAGCCTCCTGCCACGGGCTGTGAGAGCCAAGGGCCAAATCACTCCAAGGGATTCCTGGATCCTTCCCATCTCCAAGGCCTCTGTCTCTCCTGCCTCCCAGCACCTCCTAAAAGCAGAAAGGGTTTCCCCCTTTGGGTGTTGACACACAGCCTTGTTTGCTGCTCAGAACAGCAACACCTGCATGGGTGGGGAGCCAAGGCTGCGGCTTGGAGGGAGGGAGGAAGGGAGGGGGAGCACAAGCCAAGAGCTGGTGCAAACACATGTAAAATAAAGCAGCAGGGCAGAGATTTTATGTGCTTTTTAAGGAAACAAACTGGAAACGGCCACTTAAGGACTTCATCTAAGGCAAAAAGTAAAAATCTAATAGGTCATTTGTCCAAAGTCTTGTGGCAAAATACCGAATCCTAAATTAATATCCAGAAAAAAACTGATTTGGTTCATTACAAGTCAATTTGAAAAAAACCCAGACGATAATGCTGGGAGCCAAACCAGACACTGGAGAGTGGTCCAGGATGAGCCCCACAATCCAGTCCCATGGTCATTGTCCTGTGTGACGATGGGACTTGTTGGATTTGGGATGGAACTTCAGTGGATGTGGTGACATGTGCCCTGTGTTCTCTGCTCATTAAGGATGCAAATCATTCACTTGTGGAAGAGAAGCTGCTGTAGAAACATCTGTAGTTACTAAAACTCTTCCAGCTCTCATTTCTTTCAAGCCAAAAAAAAAAAGGGGGGGAGGGCTCCTTAGCTAGGACCAGTTTTTTTAATCTTATTTCAGCTTTGAAGAGGACAGATGCCAAACATGAGCTGGCAGGTTTGTGAAAATCTTCCAGCCTAAATTCATGAAGAAGGACTCCCCAGGCCAGAGAGAGCATCATGTCCTGAACCCACATGGGCTTGGGGTTGTTTGCACTGCTGTCATTAGTCATTGCACCAAGGACTCAGGAAGTTATTTAATAAACTGATTTGCTGAAGGCATTAAAGTTGAAAGGGGAAATGGATTTCACTCAGCACATAGGCAGTCTGAGTGCGCATAACAGCTTCTCTCCACCTGTCCAACACAGCTCTGAGGGTAATAAAATGCAGAGGGGAATAGAACCATCCCCCAGGAGCCATGTCCCCAGGAGCTGTGTGTGTCCCCCAGGAGCCATGTGTGCTCCCCAGGAGCCATGTCCCCAGGAATCGTGTCCCCTGGAGCCGTGTCCCCTCGGGCACAGGCAGCCGCGCTGCCGCCGCTGGGCTCACAAGCACTGTTTTTTCCCAGGCAGATTACACAGCCTTTTTAGCTCCATCCCCCCACTACACCCCCCTTCCTCTGTTATTCTGGTGCCTTTCCCCAGGGGAAACAAAGTTAGTTCAAACGCTGTTCCCACCAGAAAGGCAAAAGCTCCCCCCACCCCCCTTTTTCCTTCCTCTTTTGGGTTCAGGGTAATATGTCCCATGACAAAACAAGCACAGATCCCTGAACAGAGGGCTTTGCCTTTCTCCTTAAAGGGAGAGTCCTCCTCCAGGGCCCTGGGGGTACCTCTCCCCAGGTGCCTTTCAGATGGTCAAGCTGGACTCTCTTTGCCTTTGGTGAGAGCCAGACACGGGAGGCAACATTGGTGGGTGGAAATAGGGTAACATGGAGTGAGGAGCAGCAATGTGGCCAAGATAATCAGGCTGGAGTCCTGTGCTGAGCTTTGGCCATCCCCACTGGAGATGTCTCCATGCTGGAAAAGATGGAGAGCAGCTTTTTACAAAGCACAAGCCAAGAGTCTGTGATGGGCTCACAGGCAGGAAAAGACTACTTCAATCCAAGCCACCAGCCTGCTTCACTCAGCAGGAACATCTGGGCAGGTGGTCCAGGTATAAATGTTTATTTGGAGGTGGCTGATTTTGGCCTCTGGATGAGTACCTCGGCCTGTCCTCCACAGCAGGGGGCTGTAACTTCTGAAGATATTCCACGACTCTGGGCTTTCCTCACTCCTTTGTGAAGCCAGATTTACACTGTTTCAGTAACTGCATCATAAAACCTTCTTCCCACTCTGTGAGTGGTCAGCACTTCCCTGCCTACCATGTCAGAGGAAACTTAAGTACTTTTGGTACATGTGGCTGCTTCATCCTCCAGCCTTTCTTGGAGCTGAGCATCTTCTTCCTGCAGAGTCATGGCAGAGGCTGGCATCACACTCACTCAGTGTGTCACTGACACCAGTCACACCTCTGTGCCTCCACAGAAGTACCCAAACCAGCCTGCCATACATTTTTCCTGGTAAATGCTGTTTTCAGGAGTCCCTACATCCTTGGATTTCTTTTAACAATTTTAACTAATGGGATTTTAATGCCTCCCTCTCAGTCCAGAGGCTGTGTCTATGTTTCCTGCACAGGTGATAAATGGGTGTTGGGGGCCTGGGGACAGAGGTGTGTTTCCTATTTTTGAACTCAGTAATTTTGTACGGTGAGACCTTGGCAGCCTCTGCCTGGAACCTCTGTCTGCAGTAAGGGAAAAGTCTGAAAGGGAAGAAAGAAAAAAAAGAAGGAAACCCCAAAGGCAAGAAATTGCTCATGGTGAGAAAGGCAATTAAAAACTGTAATTTAGATTTGCAGTTTTAAAACAAGAAAAAACATTATTGTTCAAAGATAAATCAGATTATTATTTTCCTTCAGGTGTTTTCAATGAATGAAGAACTTGGAAAGAGTAGGACAGAAACAGCCAGAAAGATCATTGAGTCTCACATCCAGAAAAGCTTCCTGCTGAGAATCCCTGCTGCAGCCCCAGGAGCCAAGCAAAGCTGGGCTGTGAGGCTGGTGCTGAATGTCAAAGGCTCTACTGTGGGCCTCTCACTGCCAGAAAGACTTTGAGGGGTTGGAGCGAGTCCAGAGAAAGGAACAGAGCTGGGGATGGGGCTGGAGCACCAGGAGCTGCTGAGGCAGCTGGGAAAGGGACTCAGCTGGGAGAAAAGGAGGCTCAGGGGAGATCTGGTGGCTCTGCACAACTCCCTGACAGGAGGGGGCAGCCAGAGCTGGGAGGGGGAGGAGTGTGGGGGGGTGTCGAGCTCTGCTCCTAGGGAACAGGGACAGGACAAGAGGAAATAACCTCAAGGTGTGCCAGGAGAGGTTTAGATTGGATATCAGGCAAATTTTCTTCACAGAAAAGGTTCTAAAGCATTAGAATGGCCTGCTCAGGGCAGTGGTAGAATCACCACCCCTGGAAATGTTCAAAAACTATGTGGATGTGGCACTTGAGGACACAGTTTCGTGGTGAACACGGTGGTGGTGCTGGGTTGATGGTTGGATTTTTTGATCTTAGAGGTATTTTGTGATCTTGATGGTTGGATTTTGTGATCTTAGAGGTATTTTCGAACCCTAAAGAGTCCCTGAGTCTATGATTTCCTTCCCAATATGATATTTCTTTCTATGCCCAATAAGATGTTTCTGCCCTCAGAGGTACATCCCCAATGTACCTCTGTGTGCAATGATTAATGACTTCCAGATCCCAAAGGTGTGGATGTGGGAGTGAGAATCATGGAACAGAGGCAGTACAGCTCTGGCATAGGATCTGCAACAGCCTGGCTCATCCATCAGGAATGCCGTGATGGAGGGGAGGTTCCAAGGGTAGTCAGCATGGGAAAATATTTTATCAAAGAAATTTGGAATAAAAAAAATAAAATTAAAATCTAAACATGAGTGCTTGACACAGTGCCACATCAGGGCTATTTTTAATTTCCTTCCTGATTGCTCCACTTGTTTTCATCATTGTCAGCTCTCTGAATGATGGAATTAGTCACCAACCCTGAGATGAAGTGCATGGTTTGCAGTGAGCATCATCTGACCTCTCCTAAGGGACACTCAAGCCATGGTGTGCTGATGCCCAGGGATCTGCCACCACGTGTGTGACCTGCTGGCACCAGGACTCTGCATCTAGTTGGAGTGTTTGGGATGGGCCAGGATATGGTGGTGCCCTGGCTCTGCTGCAAGAGCTCAAAGTGCCAGGGTCAGACACACTTTTATGTCTCTCTTTGGGGAAGGCACTTCCTGTGGAATCAGCAGCATAAAAGAATCATGGACTGGCTTGGGTTGACCTTAAAGCTCATCTCATCTCACCCCACTGCAATAGGCAGGGTCACCTTCCATTACACCAGGTTGCTCCAAGCCCCATCCAACCTGGCCTTGAGTACTTCCAGGGATTTTTAGAAGAGAGAAGGCTCTGTTCCCACTGCTCAGTATTTTAATTCTGATTACTTCTAATTGTGCACTTAATGAGCTGGAGAAGCCCTTGCTGAGAGCCTGACACAGATACAGGCTTGACATCCTGCTGAGATCAGGTGTGGAGAGGAGGGAAAGCTGAGCACTGGCCTCAGCCTTGGCAAGTGTCTGAGCACCAGATCCTCCCTGAGCATGGGGTCCCAAAATCATGAGCTCTCCTGCTCTCCAGTGCTACAGCACACAAGGGACCTCGCACCTGCCGGTGACACGGAGGAGTCTAAGAGCCCCCCTTGCTCTGTGTGCTTTGAAACTCCCAATTGCATGGTACATTTTCTTTCAGGTTCAAATCCTAAAATATCCTGAGTTGGAAAGGACCCACAAGGATCATCAAGTCCAGCTCCTGGCCCTGCACAGACACCCCAACAATCCCACCCTGTGCACCCTTGAGAGCGTTTTCCAAATGCTCCTTGAACCCTCATTATTTGTTTTCTCAGAGTCTTTAGCTCAGGGCAATACTGATTTCTCGACTTTTCAGTTGCATGGCTACTGAGCTATGCTCAGTGACTCCTTGATAAAAATGGAGTGGTTTTTAGTTGATGTCATAGCTGGAAAATACTCATTAGTCCAACTGGAGAAGTCTCCTTTTCCTTGATCCACAGAGGAGGATCCCTGTGGTCATCCCTGTGACAGCACAGCTCAATTATGGAGCACTGCTCATTTTGTAGGTTTTAGCTAATGTATTTCCTAATCCTTTGGGCTGAGCTCCTGAAGCTAATGGCAGTTACTGGAAAGCCTGAGAAGTAGCATGTAGGCAAATGGCTTTGGAGCCAGACTGGAATAATTCCTGTTCATTAGAGAGCAGCAGTATCACTTGGGAATGTCTTTCCAGGAAAATTTTTATACATTCAAAAAGTTGCTTCATATTAACCTCTCTGTTTCAAATATACTTTAGCAACTCATTAACAGTAATCCCATTGATCACCTGGTGGCTCTGTCCAATTGCACAACTCACTTAGACACCTGAATATGCAGCCAGGACACTGCCCAGGACATGCAGCCTGTTGTCTTCAGTTTTGCTGTGGGTTCACCTGATGCCATGGCACGGGTCCCTTTCCACAGCTTAATGCTTCGTTTAATGGTTTTAATGGAAGATTTGTGATGGGGTTTGGCTGTTGCTGTCCCATAAGGAGACTGAGTGATGAGAAAATTCAGCTGGGCCAGGACAGGGGGCCGAGTTCCCGGATGGAGATAGTGGCCACCCCTGGCAGAGCACCCTCCTCCTGCCTCCCCCTTGGCCTAACCAGCCCACAGGTTCCAAAGCTCCCTGAAAAATTGCTTGTTTGGCTTTGGCTTATTTAAAAATAAAATCTCCTGCGCAAAGTCGCGACTATTTGTTTTTTCTAAAGTCTGGAGTTTCCCACAGTGGGCTGTTATGTTTGGGGACTGTTGTAGCCAACATCCATTCTTTTCCTAAGGTAAGGAGCCTTTCTTACCAGGATCATTAGGATAATAATCATGACAGACATTTCCTAATTAGTCATTAATCATGGGCTGACCTTTCTGACACGTTCTGGGAACTGATGCTCCTGCCAAACCTTTTCTGCTCCCTCAGCTCTCATCCCCATGGCTCGGCCATGTCCCAAGACGGACTCCAGGATGCTCCATCTGCACAAAGGGAGTCATGACTTGGCTTCTGCTTGAAGAGTGGGGAGAAAATGAGAGGGAGAGGTTGGGAGGGTGTTTTAAGTCTTTGAGATCTCAGTAGCCTGGTGGGTGAGGATGAAATGCCCACGTCACGACATGGAACCTTGCCTAAGCTGTGGGTTCACCACTGGGTGCACCAGTCTGGTCCCTGCCCAAGTTCCCTCTGTGGCTGCACTCAGAGAGCTCTGACTTACCAGGTTTTCTGATTTCCTGCACTGTGGTAGGAGATGATCAAGGCTCGTTAGGGGACAGTCCTCTGCGCTGCCTCTGCTTTGGCCCCAGCAGCTCTGAGGTGCTTCCAACAGAGAGCCGAGCACAGGGTGAGCAGGAGGGACATCCTCCACCCCAGCCCTGAACCTAGTAGCCTCCCAGGAAAGAGCCACAGCAGGAGCCATCCCTTTCTCCCTGCTTCTCCTCCTCCCCAGCTCTGCCCTGGCCTTTGTGAGCACAGGGTACCTGTGGCCCCATTCCCACACTCATAATCCCTGGGTCACAGCAGACACAAAGGAGGTGCTGTCACTGGGAGCCAGGCTGGGGGCAGCTGGGGCAGCCAGGCAGAGCTGCCTCTGCCGCTGCTGCCTCATTTTGTTCTCACTGAGGATGACCTGCAATTTTCTCCCTGCTAATCTGTCCCTTTAATCCCCTTCTCCTCTCCTCGCCTGGGTCAGGGTGTTTTCTTGTCACCTCCCTCATTCCCTGGTAGCTCCATCCCAGTCACTGACAATAAATCCTGATCCAGCTGAGATGTCTCTGTCACCCACAACCTGCATCTCACTGGTGGGTAGGGGCCAAGCCAGGGCTGCAGGAAGGTGGAGATGTTGCCACTGACATCACACTCTGCCCTTGCCTGGTTATACATGAGGTGTAAGAGAAGTCACTCAGAGGTGGATCAAGCCAAGGCTGGGTTCTACCTCCTGGTGAATTCCCAATCGGGACCTCTCAGCAAGGCTTCTTTACCAGGACAAAGGAGATGTAGGGCTTAAATCCTATGTCCCCATGTGTCCCACAGCAATATTTCACTCCTGGGTTTACTCCTGGGGCTGGGGACTTAGCAGAGTCCTCGACCCTGCCCAAGCAGTATACTCCCTGCCACACCCTGCCATGAAGCACCTTGGCACTTGGAGCTGGAGCTAGGCACCTGCCCTTCACGTGGACATCACCACTGACAGGCTTAGCACAGCATCACCAGGGCCTTTATTAGAGTCAGAGATTCAGGGTCTGAGTTTAGTCCTGATTTGTGAGAGACCTGGCTCTAACACTGAAGCACCAGGGTGTTCTCTATTAAAATGTCTGGTGCAGTCAGTTCCAGCCCGCATTGCAGCGATGAGGTGAAGTGCTCAACAGTTACCAAATTAAAGGGATTATATAGCTGTGTTTTTATTGGAAATCCACTGGTAGCCTACTCATTTCCAGGCTTGGGAGAGAGCTTAAGGGCTGAAGGATGGGTGAAGCCTGCAAATGGCAGAGCTGTCCCTTTTTCTAGCTGTTTTTTGGAAGTGCAGCTGCAGCTCACAAGCTGTGAGTCCTTTTCATCTGGGATTTCAGTATTTCTGGTTGTAATACTGTGTCACATGGTCCTTACCTGCTGAGGAGTTGGCTGCTCCAGAACCTCCTGTTTCAGCACTTTTCTCTGGCACCTGTAAGGCTGGGGGCTGACCTTAGGAGACAGTCCTGCCAGTGACTGTGGCATCCACCATGTTCCTGTGGATTTATCCATGGATTTTTCTAGAGTGAGAGTGGTGAAGCACTGGCACAGGTTGCCCAGAGAGGTGGTATCTGTCCTGTTCCAGGAAACATTCAAAGTCAGACTGGATGTGCCTCTGAGAAACCTGATCTAGTGGAAGATGTCCCTGGTCACGGCAGGGGAGTTGGACTAGATGAGCTTTAAAGGCCCCTTCCAAACCAAAATGTGTGATGATTCTGTGATCCTGGTAATAAACCAATCTTCCTTATGCCATCCAGGTGCTCAGGGGCTCAGTGGTGCTCACAGAGCAGCAGTGCACAGCCCACTCTGCTGACCTGAATCATATGGCATCAGGGATGAGTGGAAAAAAAAAAGAGGCTGTGGCAGGAGAAACAGCCTGGGATGGGAAATAAGGTCTTCCGGTTTCCACAACACCCTGAGTTTCTCATCTTCAGTACTGCAAATAAAAACGAGGGAGCCAGGGAGGCTGATTCCCACAATGTAGCAAGGACTCAGCATTTGTTTTCTCAGTGGCTCCCATCTCTGTAGGAGGATGCCTGGACCCCAGGATGGGCTTCCCAGGAGACGTCAGCTCGGTGGAGGTCCGCTCTCCCCACGTGGCAGGCAGGGCTCTGTGTGGCTCCCCTCCGAGTCCCTCGGGATGGCTCCCGTTGGTCCTCACAGTCCCCAGCTCTGCAGGGACAGAGACATTGCAGATCCCACCACTCTGATCCACAAAAGCTGCTTGGCCCCCAGCAGGGAGGGAAATGCAGTTTTGCTATGTGCTGGGGGTGGGAGCCACGCACTGAACAAGCCTGGCAGAACCCCCACCCCACCTTTGCCAGCCTTGGCATGTGGAAGCCCCATCTTCAGACAAGCAATGCTTGCAGTTTTCCAGAGCAAATGTTCATTGTTTCATGGAGTTCAGTGAGTTTTTGAAATGTGAGATCTATAATTTATCACCTGTATTAAAATAAGGTAACTTTTTAAATAGAATTACAGACTGGTTTGGACTGGAAGGGACCTTTAAAGCTCCTTCTGCCATGGGGTATTTCTGCATCAGCTTTTCCAAAACAATGGGTGCTTCTCCTCCATGTTACCCTGTTTGCATTACCTATTTCTAGACACATGTATGATTTATGATTCTACCATCTCCTCATGGAAATAATGGGGAAAATGTAGGTGCTGGTGGTCTGCATGAATTTTATCAAGTAGGACAACTGGGTGGTGAAGCCACATTTCCTGCTTTCCAGGAGGAGCCAGGGACATGGATAAAAAAATTCAAGGTTGCCTAATGTACCATTAAGAACAAAAGAGCATCTCAGCAGAGGTTTGGCATGGGCTGGGTCTGGCAGCAGGTGTGGAGCAGGACTGGGACAAACTGGGAATTTTTAAGCCCAAGAGAATTTCACAGCAGGAGAAAGCAAAGTGGTGAGATGGGGGCTCCACAGCAAAGCTTTTAAGTACAACATCGAAAGCTTTAAGTAGTTGTACTGGCTTTTAAGGTGTTTGACTTTTGACTTGTCCAGAGAAAAAGGAGAGATTCCTATTTCTGCTGGAATAAGTCCAGCTTGGCAGCCTGTACCCAATTAGCAGCAAAGCCACTAATGACGCAGCATGTGCAGCTCTGGCCTCTGACTCTTCTCACAGACCTTGTGAACTCTGGGACTGTTTTCTTTTCAGCCACCCTTTGCCTGCAAAATCCACACACTGGACAGTCTGTCCCAGGAGAAATCAGCTCTGCTGGAGCCTGAACCATTTGGAGGGAAAAGTGCTTTCTGATTGCTGGGGGAGGCTTGTTCTAAAAATCCCCTTCCCATGTTAAAGTACTGTCTCTATTGTATGAAAGTGTATTAAAATTGTTAATAGATATAGATATTAGCTCATGAGATATATACATATATACTGTATCTAACTGTGTGTGTGTATATATATTTATATATATTAGAGCCCACTGTAATGTGCTGAGGTTCTGGAATTTTACCGGAGACTTTGGTAGTGTTTGTGCTTAAGTAAAACAAACCAAAGGACACCCTGGCCATGGAAATGAGGTTTTGCTTCACTGAGCAGCTGGGGAGATGAGGAGTGAGGGGCTGGTTTAGCAGGAGCTCAGCTACCCCAGCCCCTGGAGCAGCACATGCCTGGCTGCTCACCTCTCATTGGCAATGGGCCCCTGGCACCAGTGCTGACTCACTGGGAGACCCAGACCTCAGGAAAATACCAGAATTCTCCCTGGGAATGTCACCATGGCTCTGTTCAGGTTGGGCTGATGCTGTCAGCGCCCAGGAAGGTCCCTTTCCATGAGTGAACATCCCGCTCAGGGCCGAAGGCTGGGCCACAGCGTGAGCCAGCTCCTGGATTTTGGAGCTGCTCAGAATTTTGCTTTTCCCACAAGCAGTTACATCCCCCATAGCCCCTTTCTGGGTGATCAGTGATCCTGCTAATAGATTTGTGCCACTGCTTCTTCCTGGGGCTGCTCCTCGGCAGAGCATGTCCCTCTCCCTAACCTTCCCAGGGATGTTCCCAGTTGGCACTTCTCATGTGAGGGACAGATGTGCAGCTCCAGCACAGCCCCTGTTCAGCTGGGACCCTGAGAATTCCTGCTTCTTCTTCTCCATGTCTGTGTAACAGCCTCAGGCCCTACGAACCCCGGGGATCCCAATTCCCCATCCCCTTTCCCTTGTGTGGAGCTCCCCTTCCTTGGAACTGAGTGCAAGGCTGGGCCCTGCACAGCTCATGTCTGAGCTCAATGATGTGAGTGTGCTGGGGCTCTCCAGGACCTGAACCCCTGGGTCAGCACAGCTTGGCCACGGGCAGGGCCTGGAGACTGCAGAGGGGCTGCAGGGGTTGGGGGACAGTCCCTGGGTGGCCACCCAGCTGCTGTGGCTGTGCTGAAGTCCCTACTCCAAAGAACCAGAAAGACCCCAGGGAGCTGTGGCCTGGGAGGGGATATAGGAATTGTCCTGGCAGCGTGGAAGTGCTGGAAGCTGCCAGGGAAGGGGATCTCTTGGAAAGAGCATCTGGCAGGAATGCTTTCCCTGTGGAAATAGATGAGCTGCTTTCCCTGGAAAAGGGCTTTGACCCAGAGAGTTGCTGCCCTGTGATCCCTGCAGGGCTTTAGGCTTTGCTGGGGTTGGACGTGAATTTCTCAGAGCCCTGCCTTTCACCAGTCTTGTTCCTCCTTCTCTGCTCCTTTTCTGAATGATTTGTCCCTTAAAAATAAGGGTGACCCTAGCAGTCCTGCCTTCCACTCACAATGCCCAGAGCAGAGAACTCCAGGACAGGCCCCGGGAACAAGGGCAGAATCAGGATTTATTAAAAACCCTATTCACCAAGGCCATAAAACAGCAAGGCAGCTAAAAGCAGATAAATCTACTAATTATTTGCTCCAATAAATTCTTCTACAGTGATCCCATAAATCTCTCCAACACCATTAAGGCCAGTTGTCTTCAATTCTTATCTCCCCCCCAGGAAGCCTTTTATGGGCCTACAAACAGTGGTTTTAAGATCTGTATTGCAGATATAACCAAAGTTAGATGAAATCATCCAACAGAAGTGACCCCTGTTCCCCATGGCAGAAGAAAGCAACAGGTCCTCCCTGGGAAGCGGATGAAGCCCTAGGACTGGTAGAACTGGCAGGACTGGTAGCTCTTGCCCCATGACTCCAAGAGCCACTGCCAGGCTTCCTGGGGGACTGCATGGATGCCAAGCTATGGCCACAGCTGCTACAAACACCTTTTCTGTGCACTAGAAGCATATGAGCACAAGATGAGCCTGTCTGCAATCATCTGGGCTCCTGCACTGGGTGCAAGACAGGCTGGACGGGGCCTGGAGCAACCTGGTCTGGTGGAAGGTGTCCCTGCCCATGGCAGGGGGTGGAATGAAATAAGCTTTAAGGTCCCTTCCAACCCAAAGCAGCTTCTGCTCCTGTGATTTTTTGATTTGCACACAGAGGACTGGGAATGGGGCTTGTCTTGGCCATGCTGGGGGGACTGGATGGAGCCCAGATGGAAGGGCTGTTCTACAAAGACCTTCAGTTCTGTGTGAACAAATTAAAAACTCAGAGGAAAAGCATCCCCCAGCCACTCATTACAGGCATTTCCCCAAAGGCAAACCCCCACTAAAATCCTGAAATTATGCAAGAGATATTTTAACACTGAAGCTTCTGGTGCAGGGCTGTTCCTTGCCATGGTATTGGGTGCTGCCTTCTGCCTCCTATCTCCACCACCATCACAGCATTCTTCTTCCCTTTCTGCAACCACATTCAGCCCTTCTCAGCTTTGGCACTGCTTCCGTTCCAGGAAGCAGGAGCTGTCAGGGGGATGCTGGCACCAGCATTTGATTTCATCTGCTGAGCCCAACACTCCCGGCTGCCCCCTCCTGTCAAGGAGTTGTGCAGAGCCAGAAGGTCCCCCCCAAGCCTCCTTTTCTCCAGACTGAGCCCCTTTCACGCTTCCCTCAGCTGCTCCTGGGATTCCAGCCCCTTCCCCAGCCTTCCCTCACTGGAGCTGTTCTTCCCTGGTTCCCCATATCCTGGACGGGTCCCCAAGAAGTGTCACCAGCAGATTTAAACTGACATCGGTGCAGAAATTGTGCCATGAGCCTGATGCCACCGCTCAGCCCGTGTTCCTGTACCCTGCTCCAGCAGCAGCTGCTTTCTGGCTTTTATTTTCAAGTTTTATTGCTCTGAGATTAAAGGCTGTGCAAGGGGGATGTTTCTAACTACCCTTCTCTTACTGAGATATTGTGTGGCTTGATTTTCTGTGTTTTTCTGATGGCTTGTACTTTCTGCCTGTGCAAAGCCTTTCTGGTTTATGGAGTCAGGCCAATTCAGCCAATGCCACTGACACCCTCCACAGCCACCCGGCCTCCAATCCCAGACATCCGGGAGGGTAATCACTCTTTTAAAAAACAAAACAAAACAAAACAAAACAAAACAAAACAAAACAAAACAAAACAGTGACGACGGTGTTTAATTTTGCATCTCAGCACGTGCAAAGGCCCCAGCGTCCCAGCCCGGGCATTACAAACGCTGGCTCTGCTGCAGTACGCATCTCCACAGGAAAGTGCCTTTCTCCTGAGGCCTCTTGGCCCAGGGTGACGCCGACGCTGCCGTGGGCTCGCCGGGGCCAGCCAGGCCTGGCCGGGTTGGGTCCAGAGCCCGTCCTGCGTCCCTTCGCCTGGCGCCGGGGTGACAACAGCGATGGCAAAGCGCCCTTTGCATTGTCCCTGCGGCCACTGCAGCCGCAGCCTGTCCCAGCCGTGCCGGCCTGCACGGGCCGTCCCCTCCCGCCGCCTGACAGAGCCCAAGGCCACCTTCCCACGGGCCCTGCCCCGCCCCCTCGGCTCTCCTCTGATGTGGCCTCCGAAGGATGTGGTGACAATAAAAGTGTGATGCCGGGGAGGTGCGAAGGAAGCTGAGGCACTTGGTTTCCTGTTAGCACCAGCGCAACAAGGCCGGCTCTTCCCAGCGCCCGGAGCCGGCCCGTTCCCAGCCCGCTCCCCGCACCGCCAGCTCCATTTACAGCTGTTTGCTAAAACAACACAGAGTGTGTGAACTCCCTCTAGGCCAAAAATAACTGCCGCCCCATTAACTCCGACTGTTTGTTTGTTTTCAGCTGTTTTCTGCCCTTCTCGCGGCAGGGACCCTGCCTGCCTGCAGGGTGCTGGGGTGGCATCCCCGGGCCCGGGCTGAGCCCCCTCGCTCCCTGCTCCGTGGAGATCTTGGTGCCCTGCATTAAAAGCTGGAGCATCTCCGGGCTGGCTGGGTTTTTGCTCTGTGCTGTGTGATGGGGTCCCCCCTCTCCCCAGGGACAGGGCAGCCGGATCACAGGGAGATGTCCTCCAGCTCTGTCCCCTTGCCCCACCAGATTTTGGGGACCCGATGGGATTGCAGGGCCATAGCAAAGGGTGGTGGCTGCCCATGGCTACAGGCATCAGAGAATGGGATAGCAAATACCCTGGTAGGTGCTAAGCAGGGTAAGCAAAAGGAGGGGGCTTAGTGGACTTCCTTAGGGGCTTAGGAAGTAGGGCTGAGGTGGAAACAAGAGCTCCTGGGGAGCTGGGAATCCCCAGCCCCTTCACAATCCCTCTTAACCCCACCTGCAGGATCGATTTTGCTTGGTTTTCCTGGGGAACCCACAAATAGGCATTTCGATTCTTACTCTTTCAATCAAATATTGGCTCTGAGAATGATGAGTTTTACTCCCACAATCCTGGGAAACCAGTCTTGATTTTCAACCAGCTCTAAAGCAAAGTGAAAATCTTCCAAACCAGAAGAAAAAAGCCCCAATGCCTGGAGAAGGAAGTACTGCTTTAAAGAAGGAAAGTCACATTTCCCACAATGCCTGCGACAATATGTGTGCCCACATTGGGCAGTGAGAGCCCTTCCCCATTTTTGGGGATGCTCTTTGCTCCTCTGCACCTGCCAGCTCTCCCTAATCAGGCTCTTCAGGAGCTCCAAAGAGGTAGAAGGCTTTGCCAATGTCCCTCCCTGCAGGGACAGAGGAGAACAATGTGTCCCTGTGCTGGTCAGGCCACACCTCAAGTCCTGGGTTCAGTTTGGGGGTTCTCATGACTGAAAAACTTTAAGGGGCTGGAGTGTATCCAGACAAGGGAACAGAGCTGGGTAAGGGGCTGGAGTACCAGGAGCGGCTGAGGGAGCTGAAGGGATTCAGCCTGGGGAAGAGGAGGCTCAAGGGGGCTCTTCTGCCTCCTACAATTGTCTTTATGGAGTAGGTTTTGCTGGCACTTAAGTACACATACAGGTTCTATCCTGTGTCCATCTCATGTAACTGCTGTGGTGGGGAGTGATCTAGCAAAGTCCTCAGCATCACACTGAGGTTGGAACTGGGACATCCAGAAGCGCTGCTGAAACCTCTCACTGCCGGTGCCCACACCTGTCCTCAGGAGGGGTCACCTCCCATCCCTTTAGCAGGTGCAAAATGCAGCAAGACTGTGGGACTGAGCACCTGACAAAGCATGAGACCCAGTGCAGGTAATCCAGGGAGCATGCAGGGAAGTCAAACCCTGTTTGTCACAACCCAGCCATCACCAGAAAATCCCATAAATGGCCGTTTCCACAATGAAAAATAAGAAGTTGTGTCTGTCCTGAAGGAGAAGGGAGTATTTCATAGGCTAGGTGAAACCAGAGCAAGTCCCTTCCAATGCAGGCCACTGTCTCAGCCACTTCTGCATAGCACCCATCAGCTCTTGCCTCTGCAGCTGCTTTGCAGAGCTTTGCCTGATTAAAATTATCTTCATAGGGAGCCAGATGAGGGAATCCATTAAAAATGACTGTTTAAAACGTCCATCCAAGGGTTTCCAATTGCAGTGGACTTTGTGGGGAAGGGTTGGGTTCTCCACCCTGGGGAAACATTTCTCTTGGGTGAGGTGGGGCAGATATCTTTGTTTACCAAAATGTCTGCTGCTGTGAGGAAGACCTGACCCTGTATGGGAAAAGGACAGCCTTACCTGAGCACTGGAGGCTCCCTCAGACTTCCAACATCAAAACCATCACACACAACCACTGGTGAACAAAAGTCTGTGCAATGTGCCCACAGAGACAAAGTGGAAATGTCCATGAGGAAATGATGATCTGAAAGAAACATTATCCAGGAGGTTGTGAGCTGCTGCAAGTCACAAAATGTGGAGCAAAACCCTTTCTTTGGCAATAGCAGCAGCTGTTTCGGTTGATTCATTTGGGCAGAAACTCCCCTGGACTGTGCTGGTCATCCAGAACCTTTTATCTTCATTAGCTTTCCATGGACAAGACCAATAATGGAACTGTGGGGAACACAGCAATAGAGATTTTCTTCTTGCTCAGGAAGATTTTGCAGTTTGGAGTTTGGGCTGTGCAGAATGAGGCACCAACTTGGGTGTTTCTTTTGTTGACCCTACAGGAATGCTTATTATTGTCATCAATGTGATTTCTAATTCCAGGAGGTTCTTTCCAATTTTTTCTCTCCCAATGTTTCCCCTTATGTGACAGATGAGGACGGTTCCTCACAGCACGTGACAATTTCTCACCTTGTTTTGCAAACAGTTTCCTCAGGTTCAGACTTGGCTAGTGTCTTTCTCTTCCTCCATCTGTTTGTAATGGGATTGTCACACCATCTTTGTCCAACTAAATGCCTCTTCTAGCCTTGATGTTTCACTAAATCTTTTGGCATCTCACATCTCCATTTCCCTGGCAAAGGAAAGGCTTCTGGACAATCTGACCCCAGTGCACCCCTGTGAGGGAGCTCCAAGGCAGGGAAAGTGCAGGCTGTGGGTAATGCTTGCACAGCACATGGATGCTCAGGTAGGAATTACATTTAAGCCCGCCAAGCCACAGGATTCTCATCCAACAGCTTTCCATGACTCATGTCCTCAGGAGACCCCAGGCCTGGCTTTCAGAGCTGGGTGTCACAGCTTCCCAGGACAGCAGGTTTGGCCTGGGGCCTGGCTTTTTGTACTGAGGTACACGTGATATCCCCAGGGGCTCAAGTGATGGCATTTTCCTTTCAGACTTTGCAGAGTAGCAGGAGACATTTATGATGCTGTCTGACACAGGAGGTTCCTCATTTCTCATTTCTCCTTTGGGAAAATCTTCAGAGAACAAAAAATAATTACTTTTAGAAGACACAGCAGTCTCTTTTTCTAGTTTTGAGAAGCTGGCTCTCTGTTAGAGATAGCAGGGGAATAAACATTCACTGTGTGGAAGAAACCATTTCTGGTGTGGTCCCAAGTCCATCATCCCCAAGGCCTCCAACAACTTGCACAGAGTGAGAGACTCTGGAAATAAGGCTGAGAAGTGGGCTCAGCACAAATCCTGAGCCTGTTGTGCCCCTGAATGCTGGTCTGACTGTCATGCTGTGGTGGACACATGTCCTGGGCCATTTCCTTTGAGTAGGAAGGAGCTCTGGGCTGTCCCTGCCTCTCTTGGAGCCTAAACCCCTTCCTGGTCTGGTCAAACATCCTAGTTGCAGTCTGGTTGCAGAGTGGTTATGGCTAGAAAAACATGGCTAAAATGAATTTCGTTTGAATAGAGGGGCTAAAGACACTGGGGAGCAGGAAATGCATGTGCTGGGGTTGTGAGTTGGGGCTCAGGGCACTCCAGAGCATCCCCTGTACCCTGGAGAGACCTGCAGTGGTGGCTGGCAGATGCCAGAACTGTGTCAGCTCTGCGTGGCACTGAGCTCCCACCATGGACCCTGTTCCCAGGAACCCTGACAGATCTGTAGTTCATGAGGGTTCACTCACCTTCCTGGACATTTGGAAGAGTCTGGTGCTTCAGTCTGGGCTATTCACGCACAGCAGTAGCTTGGAGAGGAATTTGTCTGATCCCTGATATCCCTAAGTGCTGATGGGAATCATTGTCCTCAGCTGGTGACTCTCCCACAGACAAGGAATCAGTCCCAAGGGCAGGATGCAGCTGAACACCAAACTCAGGGCAGTTCCGAGTCCTGTGCCCGGGGTCTGTGCTGTGCATGGTGCAGATGGGAAGTCAGGGAAATGGAGCAAAGAGCTAAGGTGGTGTGTCTGACTGCAGTCCCTGCTCCCCTCACACTGCTAAGCTGCTCCTGTGAGTGTAGTATGAGCAAAGAAGGGGCAAATCAGTTATTTCTGACAGCATAAAGGCAGCCCCTCACCAGCCCACGTACTGGAGGAGCAGTGGGGCACCACTGGGGCCCTGGTCCTCACTCCCCCCGTGCCTCCAGCAAACGTCCCTGCAGAGCTGGGGGCATCTTGTACCTTTGGCTTTTGCCTGTGGCAGGGTTTCAGTGTCGCAGCTGCGGTGGCAATTCACACGTTCCCATGGCCTCATCCCCACCAGGATGGGCAGTACTGTGGCTCACTCCAGTGCTGGTGCTGGTGCCAGCCCTCAGCATGGGGCCTGGAATGCCAGGGACACCTGGTCTGATGGAACCAACCCCCATTTGGGAGTCTGAGCTCCTGCCATGCAGCAGGCTTGCTGCTCCTCTTTCCTTCTGTCCCCTTGCTGGTTCTGCTGTGATCCTGTGGCCTCTGTGTCTCTCACAGTGCCTGGGCAGTGGGATGCAGCAAGGTGACAAATCCCCACACACCAGGACTGTTATTTATTTACTTGCCGCAGCCTCGTGGGGCCCTGGTTGAGCCTCTGAGCTCTGTAGCCACTTCGCCTTTTTGTTTTCATCTTCTCACATTTTCCTAGACACTGTGTTCTCACATCTCCTGTTTGTTTTGAATGCTGGGGGGGGACGGACACACCACAGTGAATTCCCAGCCTGGGCCATGCCGTGTTCCCCACAGGGTGTTGCAGGGCCGAGGGTGTGAAGGTGCCTGCTGGGAGCGTCGCAGCAGCGAAAGCAGCTGCCTGCAGCCACCTCACTGCTCATGTGATCACTGTGGCTGCGGCCCCGAGACGGATAAGGAGCTCTGCATGCGCCGGTACCGGCGGGAGGAGGCTCCTGGGCTCATGGTCGGGGCCAGGGAAGGGAGGTGGGAGCAGCTGTGAGAACTCATCCCAGCCAGAACCGTGGGATCCATCCTGCTCTTGGGCATGATTCTGTTTGAAGCTTCCTCCCAGTGCCTCCAGGAGTGCCCAGTCCCTGCTGCTCAGTGTCAGCCGACCCAGCCAGACGAGGGTCAAAGCTGAGCAGTGGAGGGGACCCTCGTCCCCAACAAGCCTCAGTTCACAGGATGGCTTTGGGCTGGACTGGGCTGAGCAGGAGCCCTGCAGGAGCAGCTGTGGGCACTGCTGACTGCGCTGCTCAGGGTGTCAGCTGGAAGCAGCCACTTGAGCAGGGATTTGTCTGTCCTGCCTAACTTCCCATGGAATTTGTCAGGCTCTGGTTCTGGATGATGTTCAGACGGGCTGATAATGCTCTAGGACCCAGCAGGACACCCCACAGCATCGTCTCCTTAGCTTTTATTTTAAAACAAGGAATTTCATGCCCACCTTAGCAAGTCTAGCACGTGGTTATCCTGTGTCTTGGCAGCAATGCAGAGAGTCCTCTGGGGTTCAGACCTAAAATTTGGAGACTTTTTGAGTACTTTGGGTGGTTGTCTGGCTTTGTCCTCTGCCTCCAAGGTCACAAAACCTGGGCTGGGTGTGCTGCAGGATGGGATCTCAGGTGGGTGTGAAGCAGGATGGCTTCAGTGTCATGGTGATCTCTCCTCTCACAGCTGGCCTCTCCTTGACCACACTCAGGATCTCCTACCTTTCCTTCCCACATCCTCTGCTGCCATTCGGGAGCAGATCCTGTTTGTGGTAGACCCTCGAGGGCAGTTTCTTCTGCCTCACTGTCAGTTTTTCAGATCCGGACACTGTCATTTGGTGGTTTTGACTGATTTGTTGTACTTTTGTGGTTTTGTTTCTGCTGTTGCTTTGTCTCAGGTGCCCAGGGATTCACCAGGGTAAAGGCAGGCTGAGGATGTACTCACACATGCAGGAAGGGCAGGAGAGGCAGGAGGGGCAGGAAGGGCAGGGAGCAATCATTGCCCTCGAGAGCAGCATGGTGCCAAGAGCAGAGCCTTTGCCCCTGGGCTGGCAGAGACAAGCCCACATTCCTTGGCAGCTCTGCCTGGTGAGGAGCACAGGGACAGCAGGATGGGGACACACCACCCTCCATCTCTAGCAGAGCCTCCAACAGGTACCAGCAGCCTCCCTGCCCACAGGGACCTTAGCTTTCCTCTCCTTCCCACAGAAAGCTCAAGGAAAGGTGAGACTTGTCTCTGTGGAGATGCCACCCCTGGCATCCTCTCCAAAAGGGCTGAGCACTGGAGTAGCCATAGAGTGGCTCTCGGGAGGATCTTCCACAGGGAATGCTGAGCCTCTGTGGCCCTGGGGAGCAATGGAGTCTTTGGCAGTGTGTCCCTTTTGGGGTGCCTTGGCCTTGTGCTGACTCTGAATAACCAAGAGTGAGGTTTGGGGATTTCATCCTGTGAGACCACCAGACCAGGTCAGCTGGGAGCATTTGTGCTCCTTCACTTTCCCCCTGCTCTTGTGACACAAAGAGCAAAGCTGCCAGTTTGCCTGGAATGACCTCTGTGCCCTCCAAGCCTAACCCCTTCCTCAGAAAGACAAAAATCCCATTGCCTTGCACCTCCATCTGTTTAGCAAACAGTTTAACCTAACAAGATTAGCATTCAAGGTCGGCTCTTCTGCTTTTACATTTTTCCCCCCGCCGTTTGCAAAGAAAACAGCATTGGATTTGGGACAAAAGCTCGAAACCCTTCATTTGTAAGTAGCACAGCCTTTGAAAACTGTTTTGTTCCAAAGTTATCTGGGGAGGGGCTTGTGAATCCTCTCCTAAAGCAAACAGGGGCTGGCCAAGGGGTTCAGCCCCAGGGAGGATGGAGCCCAGCATGGGGCATCACACCCAGAGCTGGGGAAGTCCCAGTGGGTTATTCCTCTCAAGGAAGTTTGTGAGCAGAGAAGGATGCAGTAGCAGGGAGGGGCTGCAGTGAGGTGGCTGAACAGGAGTGAATCAGAACATCCTCTGTTCCCCCACAGACACCCTCCAGTGATGTTCCAGCACACACCTCCATCCTACTGGGAACACATGGAGAGTGCAGGCACATCCCTGATGGAAGGAGAGGATCACAGAGTCACAGAGTCATAGAATCACAGAACTGTTAAGGTTTGGAAAAGACCTTTAAGATAATCAAGCCCAACCATAATCACCACCATGTTCCTCACTAAACCATGTCCTCATGTGCCAGGGATGCTGACTCCACCACTGCTCTGAGCAGCCTGTTTCAGGCTTTGACAACCCTTTCTGTGAAAAAAAAAAAAAATTCTTAATATCTAATCATGTGACAGCAGTGGGCAACAAAGCTGAAGTAACCTATGAGGGTACACAAGTGGATTTTTCAATGTGTGTGTTTACTTGTTCCTTAATCATCAGCACATCCCACCAGGACCCCCTTCCATCAGGCTGGGCCCATGCCCCACTGTAGCCTGGCACTGCCCAGGGAGGTGATTGCCTGAACAGTCCCTAGGGACTCGTCATCAGGGTTGGGGGGAAAAGGTAAAGGGCTTGATTTTCATTCTCTGGGACCGTTTTCCCCTCCCTCATCTCCCGCCCACCCCCTCCCTTTTCGCCACATTGTGCTGAGCTTGAATCAGGCCTTCACAAAGGGGATTAGGGGCTGGTTGCTGATAAATAGGAAAGCAGGTTGGAAGCGTGGGAACCAGCCATGGCGCAGCACGGAGGGACATTCCTGCTCCGGAGGGCCGGGTGAGAGCAAAAGTCCGGGCTAACCCCGGGTCACCCAGGGGAACCCAGCGCCTGAGAAGATTTGTTCGGACACTGGCTTTTGTTGTGCACAGTTCCGTGTCAGCCCAGCGTGGCTCTCACCACTATTGATGGGAAGGAAAGCGCTATTGTCCAGCACCCGAGGGCCCCCCTTTCACTCGACACTTTCGGGGTGACGTCAGGGCGGGACGTGGGAACCCGAGCAGCCAGCCCGGAATGGTCCCAGCCCCATTCCATGTCTGCCGAGGCAAGCGGGATGCTCAGGGGGTCCCCAGGAGCTGACCTCAGCTCTCCTTGTGTAAACCATCCCAGCCAGGTGGGATGGATCCTCCAGCAGACAGCTGGGTGAGAATCTCAGCCCGTGTTATCAGAGAAATTTCCCAGAGGAAAGGGAAAAAAATGCTGCCAAAAAAATTCCTGCTGGGAAATGTCTGCTGGATTGAGAGTGTTACCACCCAGCCCTGCAAGTCCCCGCGGTGTCTGTGGTGCCTGTTCCTGCCCCTCACACCTGCTTGTATGTTGAGCATCCTTCATTCTGATGCTTTTAATCTCCACCTGGAGACTCCAAGAGAGGTGGGAGACAGGCCCAGGACTGGTCTGATCCCTGGTCAAGCTTCTTTTCAGGAAGAGGCCAGGCAGGGAATTTCCCCATGAGCACTGTGGGCTGAGGCAGTGAAGCTACCTGGAGTGGTCAAACGAAGATCAGCTGCTTTGCATCTGGTGCTGAGGCTGGAGCAGCAATGAGGAGCCTCTGGGGACAGGCAGCATGCCAGGGAGGGAGCCTGCTGGGAAAATCCCTTGTTTTCCCCCTATGACCTGACAGCGAGGAGCTGAAGGCAGCCTTGAACCCTGCAACTGGTCCTGGCTGGGCTGGGCTTTGCATGGTTCATCCACCAGCCCAGGCTCAGAAAAGTCACCAAGGCTGTGACTCGCTCCCAGCCCTCGCTCCTCCTCTGAAACCCAGTTTTGCTGTCAAAGGCTCTGGCACAGCTCTCAGGATCCTCACAGGGTCAAAAAAGCTCAAAGGAGCTGAACCAAATGGTCTAAACAGCCATATCCAACAGGCTTTGTGTCCAGCAGGGAGGCAAAGGGGGAGAGTGACAAATATTTGCTGCTGGCAGGTCCTGTGTCTGCTTTCCACCACATCAGAAGGGAAAACAGAAGTCTCCCCTATGAGATGTGATTACCCCAGAGAAATGGGACAGCTCCAGGCACAGTGGGATTGTGGCTGCTTCACTGCTGAGGATGCACACTGCCCTTCCTGAGGAATCTGTGTGGGCAGCTGTGGAAATACCCATGGAAGTCACTTGGGAGCCTAGGAGGCAGCAGGGGCAGCATGGCTCTGCCAGGGCTGGGCTGCAGCAAGGGTTTTTCTCAAAGACTTCTGCAAAAAGTGGGAATGACTTCCAAGAAGCTGGATTTTCAGCTGATCTGGGTCCTTCCTGGTGGGTGGAAGAAGCGAGTTACCACCTGGCTGCATTTTTGGGTCTTTGCCCGAAGTGTTTCCCTGGCCCTGCACATCTGAGTGCAGGGACCCACCATGCTGCTGAGCACCTTGCCCACGGCTGAGCTAGCACATGTCAAGCCAGAGTGTCCCTGGTGATCCTGGGAGAGTGCACGGATAGGGACAAGGATGAGGATGAGGACAGAAATGAAGATAGGGATGAGAGTGAGGATGTGAATTGAAATGGGAATGAGGACAAGGATGAGTCTTTTTGGCAGGGCCTGTTGCAACAGGACAAAGAGTGATGGTTTTAAACTGACAGAGGAGAGATTTGGATTATATATAAGGAAGTTTTTTTACAATGAGGGTGGTGAGGCCCTGGCACAGGTTGCCCAGAGAAGCTGCAGCTGTCCCATCCCTGGCAGTGTCCAAGGCCAGGCTGGATAGGGCTTGGAGTAGCCTGGGATAGTGGAAGGTGTCCCTGCCCATGGCAGAGGGGCAGGACTGGATGGGCTTTAAGGTCCCTTCCAACTCAAACCAGTCTGGGATTCTGTGGTTCTATGATTTGAAAGCAGGCTGGAGCTCAGGGGTTCTCTGGGATGCCTCACTGGGACTCGTGGAGGTGAACAGGGCAAACTCCTGGCACTTCCAACCATCTACATTTGAAATACGTCAGCCAGGACAGACAGCACAGGTGAGTCCTGCTCAGGCATGGACACCTCCCTCCTGAAGGGCTGCATCAGCCCACGAGGACAGTCTTGCTGTGGCTCCCCTTGTCTCAGCATCCCAACCCCACTGTGGGTTTGAGCTGGTGACATTCATGGGTGGCAGCCCCATGTGCCAGGAGCTGTGGCGAATCCGCCCTCAGCCCTCCCTCAGTCCTGAGCCCCTCTTGGCCTGTGAGTGGCTCCATTCCCGTGTTTGCTGGTGTGAAATTTGGTCTCAGTTTGGCTGTTTGGGTGCAGTTCTGCACTACAGTGGTGCTCACATGTGCTGATGCCACGTGTCCCTGTCCTGGGGCTACACTCAAGTGACGGCCCCATCACTGTTACCCCAGAGCTGGGACATGCAATGACACTGCCTGGCAGGAGCCCAGCCCAAGCCATGGCCCTTCTCTTTCTTGTTCTCCTCTCCTATTTCCATCACCAAGCTACTCCCTTTGCAGTTCATCCCCACCTTGTTTCATGCTGTTTGTAAGGATTCACTGCCCTTTGGCAGACGTGCGTGCCCCTGTGCCCTGACACCCAGAGCTATGTGGTGACAGTGCAGCCTTGCCACCCCTATACCAGAATCCAAGGATAAACCGTGGCCGGTTTGTTGTTTGCCAGGATGATGATGAGCTTCCCTCCCTCCGGGGTTGGGGGCTGGGATGGTTCCCTTGGGAACCACTTTGCCACCCGCAGTCAGGAGCACCGGGACACAGGGACACCTGCCCACAAGCCCCTTCCCCCTCCCGCGCCCCCCATGACCCCGGCGTGGCGAGTTGGGTCAGTGTGGGCTCAAATTCACAAAGATGAGCTGAATTTGAGTCGACACGAGCAAGAGCCATGAGAACCCGGCATCGTCTGCTTTTCAGGGAGAACGAGCAGAAACCTGGTGCTTCCGTTTCTCTCCCGGCACCTGAGAGCAGACAAACGCTGAGGGTGCTGAGCACTTAGGCGGTGACCGCAGAGGTGACCGGTGCCCAGCGTCACCCCCCTGCCGGGGCAGGACGGGCCAGCGGCCATTTGGCCGCGGCAGCGCCGGACCGAAGGCGGTGCCGGGCGGTGCAGGGGCGGGGGTGACCGGAGGGGCCCGATCGCACCTCGGCCGGAGATGAAAGAGCCGCGGGCCAGAAGATGAAAGAGCCGGCGGGGCCACGGCGGGCCAGCATGGAGGTGAGGGGAAGCCCCGGGAGCTGTTTTTCCTCTCATCTGTGCCGCTCAGCAGGACAGAGGCAACCAACGCCAGGCTTTCCCAGGGTCTCCTCCCGGCTCCGGGCCGAGCATCCATCAGGGTGCTGCATGGAGGAAGGGAGACTCTGGGGTGTGTGCTGAAGGAGAAGGGGTGCAGGGGGTGTAATAATCTCTCCTTTAATAATTTTTATCATGGAGGGATAATAGCATCTTCTTCGCTGGAGACAGAAGCTGCGGGAAGCCTGGGGACAGTCAGAGTCGCCCTGGCCGGGCAGGTGTCCCCTGGGCTGCTGAGGATGCTCTGCTCCAGAGGCCGCTTTAACCTCTGCGCTGGAGCCATGTGTCCCCAGAGGCTCCTGCAGGGCAGTGAGAGCAGAGGCTGGCACTGACAGACGGGCACCCTTGCCTTCCCCAGGAAGCCTTGGACATGGAGGTTCAGAATTTGATGTGCCTTGGGCTTTGAAGCTGAGTCTCCAAGACCAAATGGCAAGCTGCTGCTCCCAAAATATTCTCTCCAGGGACCTGGTGAAGGTCCATTTTTCATTTCTTTTTATCACTTCTGCATGCAAGAGCTTGTGCAAGGGCCTGGGCTCTTGCTTTTAGGTGCCTCAGCTATGCAGATACCCATGAAATGGGGCTGAGCAGGAGCAGTTCCCACCCAGCTGCTACCTCCAGGGCAAACCCCAAGTTTGCTTACCCTAGCAGCTCAGGCAGAGCTCAGAGGGGTTTATCCTCCAGCCCTGGCCCCATGTATCCCAGAGTTCTGCCAGGCTGCAGAATTTGTGGTGGCCAGGACCCTTGACTGGCTATGGCCACAAGAAAAGGCAGTGAGAATCAGGGCACTGATCCCTGACATGGCAGGCAGGGAGAGACCAGGCTTCAGGGACCCAGAGAGTTGGGTGAAGATGCTGATGGAGCCAAACAGGTCTACAGCTTGGCTTCTGCATGACCCAGACTGCAATGTACTTTTCCCTGCATGGACTGGCTTGAAAAATTCAGGGACTCTTGTTGCAGCTTAAACTGTTGTTTTTGCCATTTCATTGCCTCAGGGTGGTTTGGTTGGTCCTGGACCTCCATGACTGGGTTCAGGCAGACCTCAGGTGGGGAAGCAGAAAATCCAGAGCTGCTCTCTAAACTAGCCCTCTGTTTGTCTCCCCTCCTGTTTATCACTGTCTCCTAGCAGGTCCAGGGCTCTCACCTGCCCTGGGGACTGCTCTGTGCATGGCCCATGTTGGACCTACTGGATGTCTGGAGCTGGGAGCAGGTCTGGGGAGCTGGGCTGGGATGACGATGCTGGACAAACGCCCACAGCTCCTCTCTCACAGCTGCAGCAAGTCTGACAGTGCTCTGCCCACTCCTCCCTGGAAAACACCAACCCACGGGGTTCAGTTGGCACTGGGAAGTCTGGGGACAGTGGCCTGAGGGAAAGAGTCCCAACTCAGCTCTGTGCCTCCCCTCTGCACCAACCGTCCCAACTTTTTCCTCACACACCCTGGACGCTGCATAAGGATCTCTTCTCACCTTGCCCTAAGCCTTACAGCCATGGCCCTGGCTCAGTTCCTGGCTCAAAGGTGCTTCTGAACCAGGGACAGGTGGCAAAGTCTCACCCATGTGTTTGTCTCATGGACAGATGTCAGGGTAGGTCAAGCTTTGCCCTCACTTCTCAAGCGCCAAGTCACCTGTGTTAGGTGAGCAACTAAACCTGCCCCAGGTTTCCCAGGACACTAAAAGTGAACTAAGAGCTTTTGAAACCAGCCCAGAATCACGCTGGGACAGAGCCTGCATTATTGTGCCTTTGCTTCCTCGTGAATTCCAGTCCTCTGACATGTTTAGATCAAACCTGATGATCCAAATCTGACTGCAGCAACTGAGAGGACAAATGACCCTCCAAAAAGAGCAGCCCAAGGAGCCCCCGCCTGTGCTCCAGGCCATGCCGGGCCACTGCACCCATGCACAGAGGAGCAGCCAGGCAGCACCAGAGTGATTCCCCAGCTCTAATCCAATTACTTTGCAAAGCAGCATGAGGCCAACGGCACCTCCATAGGATCCACAGCAGCAGGACAGCTCTGCAAGCTCTGGAAGCTGTCACTGACAGCCCCTGTGAAACAGCTCAGTGGGCTGGGGCCAATAAATGTGTGAGCAATGCAAAACCCACCTGCCTGTCTGCAACAGGACCTGCCAGTAGAGCTGGGGGAGCAGAGGGTCACCTCATTGCCAGAGTGGGCCAGCAGCTCATTGAGGGAACTGGAAAAGCCTCCCAGCCCTTTGGGGAAGGAAGGTTGTGGGGTCAGGGAGGAAGCCACCTTCAGAGCTGACTGGAGTTGGAAGTAGGCATGGAAGGAAACAATAGAGAGGAGGGAAAAGAACTCATGTCACCTTCCTCCTGCTTCCCTTGTTAGAAGCATGGACCTAGTGGAGGTTCCAAGGCACCATGTGAATCTGGAATTTGTAGGATCTTGCAGGGATGTGTTCCCAGGTGTGCGGCTCCTCAGGCATTCAGCATCTGCGGGGCCTTGGGCACCTCTCAAGCCCACTGCCCCAAATTGTCAAGGATATCCAGCCAAAAATGAGGCAGAACAGATATTGTTAATGTGAAAAAAACAGAAAAACCCTTTTTACTTCAAGACTCTGGCCCTTTCTTTATCTCTGCATTGAGCAGCTGTGGTGCCCTAAACAGGTCTCGTTTAATTAAAAACTTGAGTAAGGAGGCTGCTACCCCAACTGTTCCTCTTCTCAGAAGACATCTACCAATGTCTAGGGCAGGGAGTCCCAGTCCCAGGTGATGCCTGTCCCATCTCTGCTGCTGCCATGTTCTCAGGGAGGCCAGAGCTGCTGTGCTCAGTGCTCATCTGGCCACTTTGGATGCTGAGCTGGGGCTCAGCTGTTGTGCAAATGGGTTTTCCCGTGGCCCAGTGATGCTTTCCCAGTCTTGCTTCCCACCTTTAAGGGTAGCCTGAAAGCGAGTGGGAGTTTCAGACGTTGCAAAGCCTGACCTGCTTTGGTTGGTGGTGGGAGAACCAGCTTGAATCCTGCAAACTGCTCAGGGGGAGCCCGGGGGAGCTGATGAGGGTCTGCCAGGCTGGGGACCCCTGTCCAGGAGACAGCTGGGGCACTGTGCCCTGGTGGGGAAGGGCTCCCTGTAGCACAAACCCCAGGGCAGGGAGTCCCCCTTGCAACCTCACCTTCAGCTCCATCCACTCCTCTGCAAGGGAGTGGACAGGCCAGGGGGACCCCTGGCACCTCAGGGCCTGGAAGAAGCATCCCTCACCCTGGGGAGGGTCCTCCTCCTTCACCCCAGCGGCTTGCACCCGGCTGACCCCCACCCACAGAGCCCCTCACACCCCTGGTGTACCCACCAGCCTGGTGGGTCTGGGCGCCGTCGGCGTGGGCTCGCCCCAGAGCTCCTGCTCAGTGCCCTGGGGTTGGGTTTTCCCCACTCCTGGGAACCAAGCGTTGGCTTTTGTTGGCAAACAGAGCGTAGCTTTCATGTGAAAAGGTTAGTACAGTATGTTAGTTCCTAGGGAGGGGATAATAGAGTGATTCTCACACTCCTGGGACTGCGAGGTGACAGCAGCACAGGAGAAGGGTATTTAACACCTTCGCCTTGGGAACCTTTCCCCTCCCCAGAGTCCCCCCACCTTGCCAAGCGAAGGGAGGAGGCGGAGGGTGGTGCAACGCCTTTGTCCCCGCTTCCCTCACACCCCGATCCCATCCACTGGCACTTGCATCCTCGCAGCCGGCAGAAAAGCCTGGGAAACGGTCGATCTGGATCCCTGTCTCTGGCTTGTGGTGTCACAGTCTCCTCAGCTGTGGGCACACAGGGAGGCTGTGAGTTGTGGTGCCCGGCGGGGATGGGGTCTCCGGGGGGCCATAGGGATGAGCCCCCTTGGCATGTGTGCTGCCCAGTGGGTGGGGGCCCTCAGTCTGCATCCCCACGGCTGTCACCTCCCTTGCCGCCTGGCAGCCGTGTCTGTGCTAGGACTGGGGCTCAAGATGCCACCTGGGGCAGATATGTCCCACGAAGCCTGGACAGTGCAGCACAACCTAGGTGTTGGACTGGGACAATGTAAAGACCCTGCTGCCTGCCTTGCTTTTCCTAGAAAAGTCAAGATTTCTTCCTAAATCCAGCCTCCCGCCCCATCCCACTGCAGTGAAGGAGAAGGACAAACTCTGTGAGCCTGTGGCACCTGGGGACAGCCCTGCATGTGACTGTGACCCCCTCCAGGGCTGTCAGCCAGCCATCCACAGTCACATGCCATCAGGGGGACCAGATACAGGTCAATGTTGCTGTTTTCTTACAGGGGAGCATCCAGTGATGGTAGGCACAACAGCAGAGTGAGGGTTCCCAGGGTGATTGCCAGCACAGTGACAGGAACCTTGGCCCTGGGGCCTCAGTGGGCCAGGATGAAGCTCCTTCAAGGAGGGGGAGGGGGGCGGGCCGGGCAGAGCTGGATTAAACTCTTGGTTGCTGTATGTACTGAGGGAGTTCAATTTAGACTGCCCATGCAGGAGCTGGAATGTCCTTAGAGCAGGAGAGACCAGTTCTGCCAAATTCCACCCCATGGGACACCGAATTACCAGTGTTGTTGCTTGGGCTGTTACTCCGCTCCAAGGGCAGACACCTTCCCACTACTTACTGATCTCAGAAATGGCACATTTTTGGAGTAATCCTTTCCTGGATGACCTGGTTCTGATGCTGGGATTGCCCATGGGAAACCAGCAACATCCCAGTCCCTGACACTGCCGGTCCTTGGTGTGCTCCTTCCACTGGGTTGTGCTCAGGTGGGATAAGGGATGCTGCAGAGCAGTAGTTCAGTGCTACCATGTCCCCTCCATGAGGCTGGGTCAGATACCAGAGCATCAGGAGTGGGATATTTTGGCATCTGGTCTGTACCTGCTAGAAACAAGGCGGTGAGGAATTGCTGCAATCAATGGCCAAAGTCAGTGTTTAATAATGTGGAGAGCTGTGCCAGCTCACTGTCATGAGACCCATCCTGGGCATCCAGGTGATCTTAGGGCAGTCTCCAAGCTGCTGTGCCCCAGACTGTTGCCTTACAGAGCTCCTCACTCCTGGAACCGCCTGGCTTCACTGCTCAGTTCTTTTTTGCTATTTTCTTTTCCTTTCATTCCTTAAAATAGCAGAATGACAATTCTAGCCTCACTGGATTTTCTGACAGCATCTCTTGAAGGAGCCACTGTCTCCTACCCCTACAGGCTGTGCACCCTGGGCTGCTGCCCCAGCAGGTACAGGGACCCCAGCTCCCACGGTGAGGAGTGCACAAGTGCCAGGGGTGGTACTGCCTGTGATGGACCTGTCTGCGTGTCTCCTTCTCCAGCTGTTCCAGACTAGATGCCTCCTCTAGAGTGGGAGGCAGCAGTGCATCCATGCTGGCATGGAGGTATTGGAGAGGAGCGGGTTGTCTGTCCCCTCTGGTATGTGGGTTCACATCATCCCTTGCACCCAAGGAGCATCTTTCTGGGTCAGCCTGCACCAGTCCGCTCACACTGGAGGGGATGATTTCCAGCTGCGATGACCCAAGCCTGAGAAGCAGACATTCCCTCGCTTGAGTGTGCTGAAATGTTTAATTAGAGTTTAAACAGCAGCCTGGGAAAAAGATGTCTTGTCATATTTCTGGGCTGCATTTTGCTGTGGGGCCGCAGGCTCTGCACGTGGAGCCGGGAGACCTGCAGCACAAAGAGCCCTTTATGAGCCTCTCCCCGCACTCGCCCCGACCCTGAACTTTCCCATCAGCTGCTGGCACAGTGCCCTCGCCGTGCCCGGGAGGGAGCCAAGGATGGGATCACGGCCCTTCCTCGGTGCTTCGGGATGGTGCTGCAAGAGAGGGGACACGAGGAGGTGTCTGCAGGAGAGGACATCCCTCTGTTCTTGGATGTTGGGATGAGCCCGAGATGCCCTGCTCTGGTGTGGCCACAGGCAGGCAATGTGCTGGCCATGCACGTGGCAGGACGCCACGACTCAGCAGGATGAGACCTGGGGACACAGCAGTGGGGTATTTCTGAAGGTGCTACCCACATTGATCACAGATTTCATTTCACAGACCCCAGCAGGACTCAGACCTCAGCCCCATTCCTCCACCCCCACAATGGGAAAGGAAGGGAAGATGCTCAGATGGTGGAGGCAGCAAGGTGGCAGGACAGGATCCTCAGCCCTCTCCATCACCCTCTGGGCACTGGGAGGACCCTGGGGAGCACAGCCACAATCCCAAGGAAGCTGGAGAGGAATGTGAGGAATGAAGCATACACCTTTCTTCCCCAACTTCGCCCCCACAAATTGCCCATCAGCATTTTCCACTTGCAGGTATTTTTTTCTGCGGGGTGAAATTACAGTTCTGCCACCACTCACCTGCCCACATCCTGTCCATCAGGGAAAGGGCAGAGTGAGGTGTGGCAGGGTCAGATCACTCCTGTCATCTGCCCCAGCTTTGCCTCCTCCACTTGGCCACTGAAACTATAGACAGTAACTTCCTTGGGCCCAGCAAGAGCCTAAAAAAATGCCACATTTGTATATTATTGCCCCTTTTTACCTTTTTTGTGTGACACAAGCCTGTGATGGTGTAGATCACTCCCTGCACACTCTGCTGCTGTGGTGAGGAGCTGTGAAGGGGTTGGGCCATCGCACCATGGTGACCCCACATGTCACCAACATGCTGGGGTCACGTTAACACGTCTAGGAGGTATCAGGCTGGGAATGTGGGGAATAAGTGCCTGAGGTTTCTTGGGGTTTGTTGTTACTCTGGCAGCAGCAGCTCTTCCCCTGCTCCTAGAGTTTTCCTCTCACTGGTCCCAGCTAGCAGCCAGTGTGGCTCCTCTCTGAGACTGCTTTGGAGGAGCCTTTTGGAGAAGTGTGTGAAGAGCTGGTGTTTTCCCTCAGGATGAGATGTAGATGGTTGATCTCAAAGGAGGTGATGGTCCTGTGAGCTCCTCTGTGCTGGTAGTGCTGCCTCAGCCCAGCTGTGCAGTGGCATGCTCTGCTCGCTGTGGGAAGAGCTGCACCGTCAGGGTACATTGAGCTCTTAGGTCAGACAAGGACAGCCTACCAAAAGTGCTTGGCACCAGCCCAGTACTCACCAAAATCCCTGCTTTGTGCACCCTTGCCCTACCAAAGGTTTCTCAGTAAATTTTGGGCAGCACATGGCCCATGGACCTTCCCACATGCTATGTCCTACAGCCACACCCAACCAGCTTTCATCTCAGAGGTGACCAGCGTAAGTCCCACCCCATGAGAGGTTGTCTAGGGAGAAGGATGCTGGCACACCTGCAGTGAGACACTGGGCAAAGAAACCCACCACAGCACAGGGCTCCTCCTCTTCACCTGCCCATGGGCTGCCTGGGAGCAACCCCCTGCCCACTGCCCAGGGCCCCAGGAGTCCCCATCAGTGTGGCACACTCCATGACACCTCCTGAGCCCCAGCTTGTTGCCAGAGTCCTCCTTGGCCAAGCATAGGGTACTGCAGCCCTTTTGGACCTTGTCAGGGTGTGATCTGCCTTTTCTCTCTGGCTCCCTCCCTATACTTTTTGTGTCCAGGTGGTGACAGTTTTTGGAGCAGGCCCACGGTCACAGGGACCATCCCAAAGTGAGAATTGGTGCCAGGCCAGGATAAATCAGTGGCCCATGCTCTGGGGGTATCATCTGTCCTTATCCTCAACAGTGAAGGCTAGACTGGGGGGCCAAACACCTCCTCTTATGCCAGTGGCACAGCCAGGCTGCTCATGGTGAGGATTGTGATGGTGGTTTTGGTTTTAGGAGTTTAAGATTCTGCTTCAAAATAAAACTATCCTGCCCTCTCAGCTGTGAGGAGTGCAACCCCCTGGCACATCTGAACTGTTGCCACACAGCCAAGGGGATGGATCCAGCACCAGTGCCCATGGTCAGGGCAGGGACCAGCCTCTGAACCATGCTGGAGCCGATTTATCCACCTAGGCTTTCCCCATCCCACAGCCAAGGCTTTGCCTGCTGGAGACAGGAGGGACAATGAGAATCCCACAGTGGGATCTGGGGAGGTGAGGAGGTGGCCAAGCTGGCAGCAGTGCCACTTCCCTGAAGGGCACCTGTCCAGGACCCACGTCCCACCAGCCTGGGGGAGTCCAGCCAGCAGCTCCATGCATTCTGCAGCCCTTTGCGGTGAGCTCAGCCTGGGGCTGAGCCCTGTCTGGGGATGAACTCAGCCTGGGGCTGAGCCCTGTGGGGGGTGAGCTCACCCTGGGGATCATCCCATCCTGAGGCCGAGCTCAGTTTGAGGATCAGCCCATCCCACGGGTGAGCTTAATTTGGAGATGAGCCCGTCCTGGAGTAAACCCAGCCTGGAAGTGAGCCCAGCCTGGGGGCTAATCTCAAAATGTGGGTTAATTCCAGGCAAAACGGTTCTAATCGCATTTTCAGGTCTAATCTCAGACCAGCGGCTGATCCCAGCCTGAATGCTGAGTCCAGCTGAGTTAAACCGGGGAGCTGAGCCCAGTTGGAGCGCTTAATGCAGCCCAGCCCAGCCTGGGTGCTGACCCCCACCAGCCCGAGCTGCTGTTCCTGGCTCTCCATCCCTGGGAGTGGGTGCCAGAGCAGCCCAGCGCAGCAGGATCGGGGTCCCCCAGGCTGGGAAGGGGTACCGAGCCGAGCAGCGCAGCCGCATAATGCCCGGCTTGTTTGTGCGAGAGCCGCCCGCCCCTCCTCCAGTGTTCCCAGCCTATTCTACCTTATGTGTCAGAACTGGTTTTTCTTCCTGGGCCATTGTTTCCGCTGGATTGGGTAGATTGCTCCAGGCTTCGCTGAGATTTCCTTTCTCACGGTTTTTTCTTGTTTGTTTGTTTTTTTGGAGTTTGGTTTGGTTCGGTTTTTAACATTCCCGTTTTCTGCCGCAGCTCCTACTCTCCCCCCATTAAAGCAGCAGGTGCTGCCCACCGGGATGAGGGGCTCACCTCGTCCCAGCTGTGCCCCCGTGCTCGCTGTCATTGCTGGGCTCCAGCACCGTGTTCCCACGCCACGAGCCAGCGCTCCAGTCAGTAAGCGCAGTCTCTGTCCTGGCCAACTTGCAGCTACACACAAGCTGCTTGGGCTGGGGCCGTTCGAGTTCCCATTTTCCTGCAGCTCTGGCTGCTAAATCAGGTTTATTTGCTTTAACAAATGGGAAGCAATGGGGCTGGTGCAGCCCCGCAGCCTCAGCACGGACTCCCACAAAGCACCTCGTGGGTTGGCCACTGTAGGCGTGACCCCAGGCCCTGAGCGTCCCACTCCCCTGGCACAGAATTAAAGTCCAGCTTGGGAAGGGACACCAACACTTGGTTGCTGACCTAGGTGGTGGCCTGGTGAGAATGTGGCAGGGCTGCTCTGTGATGAAGTGTTCCCTGCCTCAGAGCAGCTGGAGGCATGGGGACGTGGCCTGCAGTTCTGCTCCCTTCCTGCCACAGCACACCAGGAGCCAGGCAGGATGTCCCAGTGCCTCGGGTGATGCTGTCCTCTACCCGGAGGTCTGGCACAGTGACAGGGAAAGGCAGGTAGTGCTCTGATGGTATCTGGCTCCAGCTGCAGAAGGCAGTGTGTCCCCCAGGGGCCTCTGCATAGCAGACTTGGGTTCCCAGATAAAAATAGAAGCTGAAACATGAGCCCAACTTCCCTGGTTCTGCCTCTGCCCATACACCCACACCCCACTCAGCTACAGTGCTGGCCTGGGGAACCAGCCCAGGGCAGCCCCAGGCCTCCCCAGGGAAGGCAGAGGAGAGGGCAGCAGGATGCTCAGGGACCAGATGGCCATGGAGGAGCAGAGCTGGGCAGCCACGTGGCCCTGGCCACATGTACAGGGCTGAAAACTGCTCTGGGGAAAAGCAGAGAACTGAGGGCACAGCTTCGATCCAGGCACAGCTCCAAGGGCTCAGCACAGGGCAGGGGAACAAGCTCCTGACATACATTACACAGCTGGTCCCAGAACCTCAAACAGAGGGAGGACACCTGCCAGGGAAAGCCAGAAGGAGCCAGAATAAGGGTGGTTGTTGCCTAATACACAATAAAGATAATTTCCTAAACTTGTCCAGCCCTAGGAGCAGAGGACAGAGCCCCCAGCATGGCTGCATGTCCAGGGGAAGGTGCAGCAGGGAAGAGGCTTCATGGGCTGCCCTGGTCATTCCTGGGGCCTGGCAGGAACCCAGCTCACCATACAGCCAGTGAGCCCTTGGGGGAGGAAGAGCAGTGCCAGTGCCTGACTGTCAATGACCTGAGCATGGGGATCCTCAAGAGAGAGAAAAGGTTTGTTCCTTTACAGCTTCCAGGGCTCTGACTCTCAAGGGCAGAAAATGTATCTCCAGGACCTATTCCATTTCTGGTGCCAAAACATGATGCTCCTGAAGGCCTGGGGTTGCTTGGTAGCCAGATTTCCATCTGCATTTTAGTTTTGGGATGAAAGCCTTTGGAATATGAGCTGGCAGGATGTGGATCTTCACTCTGTTTCCAGTACTGGGCGATTCCAGAGCTTGACTTGGAGTTTTTTCCCAGCCCTGAGGTTCACTGGCCTCTGGCATCCTCTGGCCAGGAGCTGAGCTCTCACCTCCAGCTGCATAAAACTCAGTAGCTTGATAAATAGGAGCAGCAATGAGCTGCATTTCAAGGAGCTGGGCAAATTAACTCTTCTCCTGCTGTGGCACAGGCTCTGGAGCAGACTGGAGCAGGAGGTGGGTGTCCTGGAGCTGCATGGCACAGGTTTGCATCCCCAGGAGGGGCTAACCCTCACTCCAGGGTTGGATAGAAAGCACATTTACAAGGCAGGAAGGTGCTGGCATAGGGCTGGAGGAACAGAGGCACTGCAGTCAAGAGGTGGGAAGGGACATCTCACACCCTGGCCCTGGCAGCTCCTGGCACGGAGCTCACCCCAAAGCCAAGTCTTCAGGGACGCTGTGCAACCTCGTTAGAGGCAGTTATTACTGGTTTGCTTTGTTATTAAACTTGCCATGAGCCTGTCCCAGAGCAGCACCCGTGTGCTGGGTGCTGTATAAACAGAGCTCGCGGCTATGGTGAAGGTTGGGTCAAGGGCACTGTAGCAGCTTCAGCTTTTTGAGGGGCTCAGCCCAGCTAGGAGGGAAGATGAGCAAGTGAGACTTGAGGTGGCTGAGAGGCAGCTGGAGGGATCTGAGCGGGGAGGTGTGCAATGGAAGGCAGGTTGAGCACAAATTTTTCCTCTGAGAAATTCAACTTTGCATGTGGGTTTAGGTGTAGTGTCGGGTGAGATTCTCATCACTGCAAAGGCCTTGAGGTACTGAAAAGGACTTTCACTGTCACAGGCTACCCCTGGCAGTGGTGGCAGGGGGATGGGGTTTGTGGCTGGGGACTGGAAGCATGTGTGCTCAAGGGAGCACGAGCGCAGTGGAGGGAGAGAAAAGCAGAGCTCACACGGGCTGCTCCCATCCCTGCTGCATGCTGAGCCCACTCCACAGCCTCCATGCCTTATCCAGGGAAGCCTGTGCTTCCTCTCCTCTCTTCCCCTCCCTGCCTTTCACCTCAGACCACAAGTCACCTCTTTGCTTAGAGCAGCTGCAAATGGAGAGGTGGAAATGGAGAAGAGGGTGCCCTGACAAGAAGCCAGTGGGAGCTGGGGGAACCTGAAAGGGAGCCAGCAGCAGCTGGAGTGCACAGACAAGGAGGTAGTGGGAGCTGGGGTGCCCCAAAGAGGAGCCAGCAGGAGCTGGGGTACCCATGGAGCCTCCAGGGCTCTGTCATCCTGACTGTCACTATCTCCCCAGTCAGAGGAGCTCTGCTTATCTGCCCGTTTCAGCCATAGCTGATGCTCCCAGACAAGCAAGGCCCTTGTAGCTGTCAGGTGAGCCTTTCCCAGAGTTTATGCAAATGATACTAATTAAAGGCATTCTTATCTATTCGATTTCCCACACCTTTTGCCTTGAGGGTGATAGAAAACTTCATGTTTTAGCTCCATATTTCGTGGCAGTCGAAAGGACTGCCTAGGGAAAGTGTTGGGAAATGCAGCAGGTCACTCCTGATGAGAAGAATTGGCTTATGCAAGTGTTGAAAGACTTTATTATGCATGAGAAACCTTCCAGAAACGGATGACTAATAGCAAAGCGGGAGTAGAGAAAGCAGTGGGAATGCAGTACCAGGCTGGCATGGGATCCATGTCATCTTACCAGCTTAGCAGGGTTGGGCTAGGTCAGCACTTGCCTAAGAGACCTCTCAGAGTACCTGGCTGGCAGTGAGGGAAGTGATGTTAATGATTCAATAAACAGAGCCCTTCCCTCTTTGTGAACCAAATGGCCTCTGATGCCAGGATCCCACTGGCAGCCCTGTGTTTCCACTGGCAGCATGTTACTGAGCTCAGATGGCCATAAAATCCCTGCTGCTGGATGTGCAGGCAGGTTTGGTGGAGGATGCCCAGGCTGCCTTTCCATTTGGGAGCATCACACCCCATCTCCCAGCCCTGGCAGGCAGGGCTGCCCTGGTGCTGTGGCCACTCAGAGCTGTTGTGTGCACCGAGAGCCTTTGCTCTCTGGAAGGACCAGGCTGACACACCCAGCATCTCCTCTGCTGCTGGGAGGGTTTGCTGGTACTCAAGGACAGACACTAGACCATTGCAACAGAGCAGGAGCAGCACTGTTCACCTTTATGCTTCCCAGGTACTGGTGATCAGAAGATCAATGAGGAAAGCTCTTGGCATAAAGGGGAAGGGAAACAGCCCAGCCAGCTGCTCTCTGAAAATCCCATTGGAGAGGTGGCTGTCCCCAGCACTACACCCAGAAGTGGCCTTTGCACTCACAGGATGTGGAGATCTCCAGTGGGCTGAATTGCTGAGTTTCTGCTCTTTGTGCAAGGACCTTGAAGGTGCTACAGGGCAGAGCACTGCTGAAGGAAGAGGAGAGTGACTGAAGGTCAAAGCTGTGGGTGCAGCAAGGGCAACTGAAGTCACTTGGGAAAAATGTGAGAAAATAGACATGTGGGCAGATGAGCATGGTCAGCTCCTGACCTCTACTTCACATCTGCTGGGTTGTTACCTGGTTTTCTTTCACTGCCCTTCCCACCAACTCCCACCTTCCTGGGCACTCTGCTTTGGGTTGTAAGCAGGAGGTGTGCGGAGGCAGATTCATAACTCCTTGGCTTGGAGGCAATAGAGGGCAGCCTGTGCTGGCATCCTGCAATCTGGGGAGGTTTCAAGTCTCAATGAGTCCCTGAAAGAAACTCCTGGATGTTCAAAGGCTGTGCTTTCACAACCAAAGTGAGAGTTGCAACCTCCATCCGGAGGAGTGGCCCTTTCACCAAGTGATATCCATCTTGGAGAGAGGGAGAGAGAGGAGATGGTAGGCGGTGAGTAGGAAAAGAGATATCACTGCAGGTGGCTGTTGAATGGCCCTGTGATACAGTGAGCAGAAGACGCCCAAGGAATTGTCCGGACATGAGCTGCCCTGAGTTGCCCCAAAGAGTTTACACTGGGCACTGTTGTCCTTTACAGCAGGTTTGATACACTGAGGATTTCCCAAGACAGGAGCTCTCCAGGCAGACCAGTAAAACCCCTGCCAAGGAGATCCCTCAGTGATGTTGGCCTGTGACATTTGTCAGCTGAGCAGGTGGAAGGATCCCTAAGCCTGGTGGCCGTTCCAGGAGTGGCTCCTCTGGGCAGAGATCAGCATCACCGGGTGACTCAAAGCACTTTGGAGATGCAGATTTTAGAGATGTCAGAGGAAGGAGCAAAACTGACTCCAGTGCTGTCTGAACTGCTCATCTTCCACGTGTTTTGGGTACCAGCCTATGTGCACCTGAGCTCATGCCGCCAGATTTAGCCAAGCTCGCAGTGGTTTCTGCAGGCTTTTGGAGCTGCCAAAGGTTTAGCTTCTGTTATCTGCTGAACCTGAGTTTTCTTTCAGCTTCTCAGCTCCATGGGTGGAGGTGTGGAAAGAGGATGGGGTGCTGAGATGGCCCTGGAGCTCTGGGCTCAAGCATCCAGTCCCTCGAGTCCTGGGAGGTTCGTGCGTCACTGCTGCTGAAATCCCCAGCCGGGAGGGCTGGGAGAGGCAGGGATCATCCTAAACAAAAACAAGGCGCCGGCTGGGCTGCCAGCATTGCAAAAGGACGTTTCACCTGCCTCGTCCTCCTCAGTGGCACAAGCAGAGAGAGCCTTGGTTCAGGGGAGCTCAGGCTGCTCGGGCTGGGGACAAGCGCCTCGCTGGTCTCAGGGACCACAGATCCGCGCCAGTGACATCAGCGCAGTCCCAGTCCAGTGATATCGCTCCTTCTAAGCCCGATGTCACCGCCCTTGGTGGGGACAGCACAGAGCTGGCTGGGCTGCAGTGTCCCTGCGAATGCTCGCCTGAGGTCCTGGGGGTGACAGTGCCGCACTCTGAGGCGCAGCATCTTGGCCAGGATGCGCAGACAGGCACAGGGGGAGGGGACGACAGTGAGGGACTGCAGTGGGGACCACGGCTTCATCTGAGATGAGCTGCACCTGCTCCTCATTCTTGCCATGGATGTGGCAGCAGAGCCTGGGGAGGCAGGGGGGCTGTCGCAGTCGCGTCCCCCAGTCCGAGGAGCCTGAGTTCCGCACCAGCTCCGTCGCCCCTGCTGCCGAGGGTACCGAGCTAGGACCGGTGCTCTGCTCTGCTCCCGTGCGCTGAGCAGGGGCGCTCGGCGCTGCCGGGCCGGGCTGATTCACACGGGGAGCCGGGGGCCGGGCTGCCGTGGGAAAGCGCGCCCGCCATGGCTCCCGAGTGCCGGGATTGCTTCAGCGGGGTGCAGCCAAGATCCATTTCACAGAGGGCAGAGCAGATCTCGGCTGGGATTTACCAGTGACTAAGCATGTGCTGGCACGGGCTGCCCCAGCGTGAGAAAGGCAGGGCTGTTCCTCCTCCGAGGTGTGCCCGCTGCTGCCCTGCGACCCACTGCCTCGGGGACATCGGGCATTCCACCGCCCTGGGGACATCGGGCACCCCTGGAGCACCAGTGTCAGCCGACTGGGTGGCACTCAGAAGCCTGTGGGGGCTGCAACCCCCCGGTCGCCTCCTCCCAAACCGGGCTCTGCCCTTTCCTCACCCCTGTGGCCGTGGCATGAGCAGAGCCCCTGCATTCAGCCCACTCAGCACATCATCCTCAGGGCAGGACTGGGGCATGGGCAGAAGTTGCCACCCTGACTCCGAGCCTGGCACAGGAGCTGAGGGACCCCAAGATGTTGCAGAGAGGCCAAACCCTTCCCTGTCAGGTCATGGCTGCTTCTCGCAGCAGCTGCAGCTCAGGCAGTGTTCCAAGGTGCCACCATCTCCTGCTGATTCACCTCTTGAAGATTTTTGGGGCCACAGCTAATCCTGCCATGAGGAATCTATAGAACTCAAACTTTTCCTGAGAAGGATTATTAACCATCCTTTCTCCAGCAGAGAGGCTCCCCGCTTCCATATCCTGTATACAAAAGATCCACACAAAAAACTGCTCCACATCCCCAGGTAGTGACAAGGAGACACAGAAGGCTGTGGGGAGCCATGTCCCTGGGCAGGAGCCAAGCATGAAGCCTGAGGCCACCACTGGTCCCTGCAAAGCAGCCATGCAGCCCAGCCTGTGGAAGTGGCAGCCTTCCCCTCTCACTTCATCTCTTTTGGCTCATTTTGGCAAGGCATTAAAAAAATTAATTGCAATTTTTTTATTACAGCTAATTGGCGCTGCTGCTTAAGTGGCTTATCTGGCTCCTGAGCTCATCCTCTGTTTTTGGGAAGCTGAAAGTGGTGAAGGCCCAGAGACTGGGGGTGGAATGGGGCACAGAGCCTCTTGGCAGCACCTGGCAGCCCTGGAGAGTGGGGAATGCCAGGATACCCCTGTGCTGCTGGGCATCCCTGGCCCAGGGAGTGAACTGCCCCTAGTTCACAACAGTCATTAATTTTAGAGAAGCAGAGAAATTCATGCAAAGGCACTCTGTGCACCCAAGCACGACAAGACGCCTGTGCCCAGCGTGCTTGGCACTGCTGCTCACAAACCTGGTGGGCTCCAGGGTTGGGCATCCAGGGGGATTTGCTGTGTGATAGAGGGCAGAGGAACCCCCACAGGTCTGTCCCAGCAGGGGAGGAGGGTGCCCTTGAGCCCTGCTGCAGCCTCCTGGCTGGCAGTACAATGGACAGCTGGTTTGGGAGCTTCCTGGAAGCCTCTGAGTCTCCAGTGCTGCCATCCCCCACCCCTCCAGGCTCCACGTCCCTCTCCAGCATGCAGCCCATTGTCACCATCATGGGCAGTGGGACCAGCACATGTCCCCAGCAGCTGCCCATCCCCTCTGCCTGCCTGCACAGTCCCACAGATCCCTGTGAGGGTGCAGGTGCCTGTCATAGCTCTCGGTCCAGCCTGTGGAAGCTGGGATGTCCTCAGGCCTCAGAGGGACCATCCAACATCTGGTCAGGCTCTGCAGAAATTTGGGTTCCCACAAGTCACAGCACCATTCTGCTTCCCTGGGCTTTCACACAGATGCATTTCCCAGGTCCCTGGGTTTGAGGGTGAGACTGGGGAAGGCTTTGCCCTGCTCAGGGCAGGGGGACACGCTCAGCTCCCCGTGGCATCAGTGCTCACATCTTACCCCCAGCACGAGCAAGGAGCAGCACAGGGCTCTGTCCCCAATTGCTCGAGGGGCTGTTCTCTGATGCTGCTGTGCAAGTCAGAGGATTGCCACAAAATTCTCTTTTAAAAGTGATGTAGTGGCTTCCATGTCATTTAAGTGCTTCCAGGATCACTCCTTGTCCATCTCTGTCTGTCTGTCCATGCTTCTGCTCTGCAGGCCTGAAGCAGCAGGGCCTTGGGGAGCTGAGCCCAAGTGTCCTTTCTGGCCAAAAGGATGGGGAGCGTGCTGGTTTTGTGGATGCTGCCAGTGGGAATCACCTCCTGCTGCAAGGCAGAGCCAGGACATGCTGGCAAGCTCATTTCCAGACAAATCACCCTGCCCCGTTCCTCCTGCAGGCAGCTGTGTGGGAGCAGGGCCGTCGCTGCCCTGTGCCGTGAACCCAGCATCGCTCCAGCCCCAAACCAGCAGAGCGGCTGCCAGCCTGCACCAGAGGCTGGCTGGGAGCTGGGAAAACCCTTCTGGTTTCAACAGGCTCTGGAGCAAAGCCCCTGGCAGGGAACTGACTTGTTCTGGTTGGTGAAGTTGCTCACCTCTCTCCCGCCTTGCCTTGGGTGCAGCGTGCTGGGAACACTCTGCCAGCAGAAAACAGCCCCTAAAAATAAACAGCTGACAGAAGGTGTTGTGGCACATCCCAGCAACCAGCTCCCGGCCCAGGAGGGAGGGGAGAGGAGCCAGCTGCAGAGCTCCCAGGGAGCTTTAGTGCTGCTTGCTCTGAGCAAGTGCATTTGGCTGCCAGCTGCACCCTGTGCTTAGCCCCAGGCACCATTCCTGGGTGCTCCTCAGCAGTGGGATTTGGGGAGCTCCTTGGGGTACAGCACCTGGCACACGCGGGCACTCAGAGACCTGTCTGGGAACATTTTGGCAAACAAAAGATGGGGTAGAAAGTGTGACTCAGTGTTCACAGCACTGCAGCAGAGCCAAGCCAAGCAGAGCCAGATGGGGAGCCCAGAGTGCTTTGGGGTCCACAGCCATCCTCCCCAGCCTCTGTCAGACAGAAAGAGAACAAATCTTGAAGCCACAGCCCAGACTTTGGGTGTCTGCTTGATGCTTTAAGGTAGCTTTGTTGCTGGTGTTTTCTGGCCAGGGAGTCAAGGTGGGCAGCAGTGCCAGCAGCCTGGCTGAAGACATGGCTGAGCACACACAGAGGGAGCACCTCTGGAGGGAGTTCTTGGGCTCGTGGCTGGTGCCTGTCCTGCTCGGTGGGATAGGCCTTGCCCTAGTTCCCCTGCTGTGGTGCATGTGATGAGGGCTGCCCAAGCTGTGCCAGAGGTGTCCCAGCATGGGTTTGTGGTCTGGGCAGGCCAGGGAGCACGACAGCCATCTCACTGACCTCCCCTTCTCTCTTCTCTCAGGTGTGCAATTGCAACAAGTACCTGAAGGTCTCACGGGAGAGGATGAGGCAGCTGGTGGAGGGCAGCAGACAAGCATCAGGGGAGCACAGTGAAGGTGAGTGGATGGGTGCCCACAGCTGGGCAGGATCCCCCTTCCTGTGCCCTTCCCTGGGATTCACTGCCTTAAACAGAGTGAGACCATCCCCCTGGCCTGGGGGTTTCTCACAGGGGCATCAGGGTGCCCTGCCACCAACCCGCCATGGAGTGCAGACCCACAGAGCTCTTTCAAGTCCAGTTTATGTCTCTGCCCTGGCTGCCCTGTCCTGCCCTGCAAGACACAGGGTCGTGCATGGGATTGCCCAGCCCAGGGGTGGGTGACATGCCAACAGTAGCTCAAGTGACAGCCTGAGGCCATCATCACCTGAACGTGAAAACTCAGCTTGGATGGTGAAATGCCTCCTGGCTGAGGCTGCTCACAGTGCCTTCCTCACCTGCACAGTGCCTCTTGAATTAGGTCAGGCTGCAGGGAGGTGAGTCAGTGCCGAGCCAGGCTCCATCGAGCTCAGGGGAGGGAGAGCTCCTCCGTGCCATGCCCCGAGCTGCATTGACCCCCACACACTCCTGCCCACAGGGAAGTGGCAAATGACATCCATCACAGGCACACTGGGATGGGAACGTGCCCCTGTTGCTGCTCTAACCCAGCCCAGCCTCTGCCTCCAGCCCTTTTTTGCATCACTTCCCCGTCTGTTGACAGCAGGGAGCAGAGGGAAGTGGCGGCTGCCAGGCGCTCCTGGCCGGCTGTGGCTTTGCTGGGAGCTGCACGTTTTGCTCTGAGGATGAGGAGCGTGGTGGGGCAGCGTTTCCCATGGTGCTGGCAGCCTGGGAGTGCTGTGGTTCCCCAGAGGCCGGGACATCCTCCCCAGCGGTTTCTCTGGTGAGGGCACTCTCTGCGTGTGTACCCAGCGACCAGCCAGGCCAGTTCAGCCAGTTTCAGAGTATGGGAAATAGAAATGCTGTGGGTTTGTGTTCAGAGTGAGCTGTTTCCCCTTCCCCCTTCAGGATCAGGTTGGTGGTGCTGGGAGGGTCTCCCACAGCGCCGTGGCTCCTCCACACAGCTTCTTCAGGGACTCTTCAGGCTCTACCCTTTACACCCCATCCGCAACACCCCGTGTCCCCATCAGGCCATGCAGTCTCTTGCTGGATCCCCGATGTCCCTGGTGGGGCATTTGTGGGGAAGGAGCAAGTGGCCATGTCACTCATGACCTTGTCAGGGAGCACCCTCCAATGCGGAGCATCTTCTGCCCTGGAGCAGGCAGGGGCAGGGACCAAAGATGCCACAGCATCCCCAGAGGGTTGGTGGAGGTATGAAACAGAAGCTGTGATTCCTGGACAGGTGGGCACAGCAGGGCACCGGCACTTACCCAAAGTGAAAACCCCTGGGGACTTGCCAGCAGAGTCCCCTGTGACCAAGGGCTCTGACCATCCTGGGGTTTCCATTTCTACTTGGATTTTGCTAGGAGCTGCGGGGATTGCAAGCATTAGTGTGAGCTTGACTAGATTGCCCCAAAATGTCCCACTTTGGGTCAAGTTTTGGGGAAGAGAAACAGGAAGGGTGTGCTGAGAGTGTCCTGCCATCGCTTGATGGGGATGGTGGTGGCATTGGGACCTGCTGGACAGCCACAGAAGTGGGCCCATAAGGAAAATCTCACCTGTTCCCTGATTTCCTTTACATTTTCCTGCTGAAGGGGTTGGTGGCAGGACCTGCTCTGCCTTTGTCATGGCCCAACACATGGCATGGGGTGTTCAGCACCCACAGCCCCACACCAGGACTGTCTCCTGTCCCTGTCCCTTGTCTCTGTCATGCCCCTGTGCATGGCCTAGACCATGGCCACATGCTGCTGCTTGGCAAGAAAATGCCTTTTACCTGCTCCTGCTTCCAGGCAAGGAGGGAACCTCCTCCCATGGGGCTTTGCCTCTTCAGGGAGGAGCAGGTGGGTACTGGGGCAGATGAGGGATGGGGACAGATCCTTCAGGACCACCCCTCAACACAAATCTGCATCTGGCCCAGGTGCTCCCAGGCCCTGGGGTCCAGCTGCAGCCAGCCACAGGCCAGTGCCACTCCATTTGGCTCCTGGATTTTTATAGCAGGGCTTCCAAGTGATGAAAAGCCAATTATTCATCCTGTAATAGCTCACTCTTACTTGGACCTAGGACTTTCACAGGTTTTAGGGAACATATTCCTTGACATAGCCACATTTTCCCTGCATGAGGGCTTTGACAGAAGAGCTGCAAATAGTTTCAAGCCCAGACAGCTTTGCCCTGTGATGCCTTTTTCCCAGTGGGGTGCTCTGAGAAGCTCAGGTGCCTGGAGCAGACTGGGGCTGGGGCAGAGAGAGGAGCAGGGCTGTGGGTCACTACAGGGCACAGGAAAGTCCTCGCTGGAGGCAGTGACAGATTGTGGCTCCCAAGTGACCCAGGGGAATGGGTTGTGTCACAGGCTCTTGTCTGGCCAGGGGAACTCTTGCTTAGTCAGTGCAGTAAAACCAGCTGGCATGGGGCCCCAGAGCTCAGTGGGTACTCTGCCAGATGAAATCTGGTCTCTGGGAAAGGCGAGGATGTAGCACATTCCATCGGGTTGGGAGTTGCCAAACAGAGGAGGCGAATTGAATTGTAAAATCCCCCCTCACCATCTAAAACGTGCTGCAAAAGGTGACAACAATTAATCCTACTACCCTTGGGTCTGTGGTGCTGACCAGGCACAGCAGAGCCTCCCCTCCCATGCTGGGCACCCTCCCTGACCAGCTGCCAGCGCTGGGTCTCCAGACACAGGTGCAGGATAAGTCCCAGGTGGCCTGAGGGGTGGCTTGAGGAGCAGCCGGGATGTCCCTGCACTGGGTGGCAGGATGGCATTGGGCAGCCTGAGCACCAGCCTTGCCCCTGCCAGCCTGAGCAGTGCCTTGGGGTTTCTTCCCCTTCTCAGCCCTCAGCTCTGCCCCGAGCCTGGGGAAAAGGCAGCAGAGGCATCTCAAAGCAGGCGGGAGGAAGAGCTGCAGACCACGGTGGGGAAGGCTGGGTAGCGTCTCCAAGCCGGGGTGGCAGCAAAACAATCCCTCTACAGTCACCACACTGGGGCAGCTGAGGGCGTGGGCTGGTGAGACTCGCTCTCCTCAGCCAGGAGCTCTGATGGATGGCAGGATGAGCCCCCTGCATGCCCAAAGCCCTACAGCTGGAGGCTTCCCCAATCTACAGTATTTGGCTTTGCTATGAGCATCACACTGGTCTTGTTGCCGTGTGAGAAAGGTGTCAGATAGATCCCTGTGCTGTCTCAGGAGTGTTCTTGCACCCATGGATCCTCACTGTCTTGTACCAGATTCAGTTTGTGGGGCCAAGGCACCCCCATTGCCTTAGGCTGCTCTGAACACTTCTTCATGGAAGGGGATGGGTTCCTGAGGGGCTGCACCTCTGGATCCAGGGGATCCCCTGCCCCCTTCAGCAACCTCGTGTACTTAGACTCTCTCTTCTTCAGGGTGCAACAGAATAACAGGAGCATCCTCATGTCTGCAAGCAGGGCAGGGATGGGACTGGGGGTTGCAGTGGTGAGGTCAGCCAGAAACACCCCCTGGGCTCAACTGGATCATGCTCTGCCAGCTTTTTCTCTTCAGCAGAATTTCACTTGCTCATGTGGAAAAGCACGGCAGGGCTGGGACCTGGTGACATTGTTGTGTCTGTCGGTTTGCAGAGCTCTGCTGTGCCTGCTGACAGGAGCACTATGCCCAGAGTGCCCCGGGAAGGTCCTGGGGGCCATTCAGAGCTGGGGAGCATGCTGCTGCCCAGCACTGGGCAGGGGGAGATAAGAGTAACTGGAGCTCTCTTGCTTGAGCTTATCCTCCTTCCTCCACCCTGGGAACATCTTAAGATCATGGCCTGGCTGCTGCAGCCCAGGTTGCACAATCCCGGGTCCTTTGTCCTTTGCTTATCTGCCTTATCGAGAAGGAAAAGATAACCAGGCATCTTCAGTGCTCTGCAATCAGCACATTTCTCAGGCTCATAGCTCCTCTTATCAGGCTGATCTCTCACCGAGGCCGAGGTTTCCCATGCACCTTTGTACTCCAAGAATGCTCCCTGGTCTGTGTTCAGCCTTGTGCAAAACCTCAACAAAGCTGTGAGCTTTCTCCCAAATCCCCCCAGCCCTGGCTGCAGCCAAGCCCTGCACGCCATTGTGATGGCTCTGTCTGTGGCAGGTGCAGGGCTCAGGGCTGGCACAGGGCTGGCACAGGGCTGGCAGGCCCACAGCCTCTCCAGAGGCAGCAGGAGCTGCCAGGTCCTTGCCTGAGCCAGCTGGGACAGGCGCCCAGCTCCTCAGCCCAAGGCCTTGGTTTGGGCTGGGGTTACACAGAGGGACCTGGGCTAGAAACAGGGCCTATGAGGCAGGATTTTGGGCAGAAGTACCTGGTTCCCATGGAAAGTTGTTGGCTACAACGATGACACTGAAACCCGGGGGGTGCCCAGGGCTCATGCAGCAGGAACAGGTTGTTCCCAGCCAAATCTGGGCTGTGAGGGCTGGGGAAGGGGAATGGGCATGGGTTCAAAGGATGTTTGCCCCAATCCTGCCCTGTCCCAGCTTCCCAAGCCCTGCTGTGCTCCCCTGTCCTGCCCTCGAAGTTCCAGTGCTGTCCCAGTACTGTCCCAGTAATGCCAACCCAGCACTCCAGCATTGCAGCTGTCAGAACAGGCTGGAGGACTACAGGTCACCAGTATCAAAATCACGGTGGCCTTTCAGTGTGACCCCCACTAAGAGCCCCTCTGTGGGGGGGAAGTGCATCCCCCTGCCCACAGCAGGCAGCCCATGTCCTGTCCTACCTCCACCCCACTGGGCTCAGCCCCATGTCCATGAGCAGGACCTTACAGTGGGGCATATGGAGCTGTAGATCCTATCTTGTCTCTATCTTGGCACAAGTCACTTTGTCTCCACAGCCTCCCTGTGGCAATAGTTCAGGTTTCTTGTGGAACTACTAGAGTGATCCCTGTGGCTGTGGGTCCCAGATGCTGCTGTGTTCCCCAGGTGAAGGCACTGTTGATCTCTTGGACCACCCAGAGTATGTGCAGTGCCCAGGGTGTGGGATGGGCCTCTGGCTTGGGTCTGCCCCACTGTCTTAGTGCTGGTGACTGGGGACTTAAGGAAAGGGATCCAATCCAGGCTCGGGGGAGCTCCTGTTGCATGCACCTTGTGGAGCATGGGGCCACCCAGCCCTGGGGCACACAGCAGGGGCTTGAGCACAAAGAGAGGCTGCTGCAGAGGTGACAAGTGCATGCAGAGTTGGGATCCCACCACTGAGAGTGGCCCTGCTCCACTCAGGAAGAACCTAATGCAGAAATAAGCAGAATGGGGGTCCTGCAGCATCCCCTCTCCCCTGAACATGGCAGCATTTGCTGGCGGTGAGACGTGGTGGGAACAGCAGCAGTTTTTGCTGTTTCCATGGGATTAATTCCCACAGGCAAGCAGGGATGGGCAGGAGCTGGCAATGTGAGGAGGCAGGAGGAGATGGCTCTTGTGCTGAACGCTGCCCAGTTGGGAACAGTGCTGGGGGACGGCTGTTGCTGCCTGTGAAGCTCTGCAGCACTCACGTGGGGGTGCTCAGCCTTGGGGGAGCTGGGGGGTGGAGGGCTCAGCCCCTTACCCAGACTGTCATCCCAAGGGTGACCCAGCCAAGAGGGGGAGAGGTGAGCGAGAGGCAAAGGGGGTTTTATTTTCAAGATGTTTTATAATGGGATTATTAGTTCCCAAGAAGTGTTTCAAATCAATTCGGTAAGGAATCGCTTTCCTTTCTCCTCCGCGGGGATGCAGTGGGAATCCAGCCTTTGGTGTGAACCTTGCAAAGCTCTGGAAGCCACCGATCTGATCAGCTCCCAGCATGCTGGAAGAACATGCTGGGCTCCCCGCAGCCCCATCCACCCTACACATGCCTTTTGCTCCATCTGTGGTGTAACTCCATCCAGGGTGCAGCATCCAGGAAAGCTGGGCTGCAGTCCCAAGGAGCCGTGGCTCCACGAGGGAGGCCTCTGCCTGTCTGAAAAGGCAGAAAAAAACCTCCTTCAAACCCCCTTCTTTCCCCAGGAAACCCCTGGTTTTCTGGGGGTCCAGCCTTTCCCAGCTCAGTTTTCCCGCGTGCCCGGCTGGCATCCTGTGCCTGGCGCCTGGTGGCCCTTTCACCGTGTCGGTGAGGGGAGTGCAGGAATCTTCAAAAGCCCTGGGAAGAATTTGGTGGGAGGGGGAGAAGGGGTTTTACAAGCTCCCATTCAGAAATGGTCACTTTGAAGTGATGTAGCATTTTCAACCCTTTGAAGAGCCAAATTAGGAGGGGGCTGGTGCAAGCAAAGGCAAAACTACAGGGTGACCATCACGGCCTTTCTCTCCCCAGGCTTTAAGGGATGAACTTTCCCTCCCTGCCTGCCTTTTTCCCACGAGTCCACGGAGGTGGGATTGGGGTGTTTGGGGAAGCTGGAGGTTTCCCATCCCCGCCCCNCAGCAGAGGGAGCGTGTTGGAAGAGAGAGCAAATTACTCAGGACCCCTGCAGGCACACAGAATGTCGGTGTCCTGTCAGTGTCCTGGTGCCATGTTCTGGCTGAGGAATTTTTAGACTCCATGGCAGGGAAAGCTATTGGCCATGGGTGCAGGATGCTGGCAGTGTCATTTTCCATTGCACTGGATCTAAAAGACCCAAGGTCCATGTCCCTCCCTTCGGGGTCTGGTGCTCCAGAGCAGGGAGGATGGGAGAAAAAGGGTGCCCAGGATGAGGCCACCCCATACCACCAAACACAGGAGTGGCATAGGGCAGAGGAGGTGGGAATAGGGTGAGGACAGAGCCATTGTTCCTGTCATGGGGATCTGCCACCCGCTGGCAAGCTTTATCCTGGAGGAACTTCTGAGAAATGGACTGCTCCTCTGCATCCCTGCTCTGGGTGGCTCAGGAATCTCCCGAGAGCAGCCTGGGAACTTGCCAGAAATAGGAGAACATGGGGAACTGAGGTCACTGTTTTCCCTTTAAGGATAGATGCCAGTGTCCAAAGCAGATGCAGGGGGTGAAGGAAAGATCCATCCAAGAGTTGGGCTACGGGGACTTGCCCAGGGCACAGCCCTGGTGAACCTGACTCTTGCCCAGTGTCTCGGATGGGGCTTGGGGCTGCTTCCCCTTGTGCTGTGGCAGCAAACCCCAAACTTGTGCTGCTGCTGGGCAGTGTGGTGGTGAAGGGCTGGCCTGCAAGTCCCCCCTGAGAACATCTCCAGTGACAGCCATGACCCTGAGTGTGGCTGTTTGTGTGCTGGGAACTGGGGGTGACCATGCCTCACCAGCTCAGGCTGGTCATCTTCCCTGGGGAGGTGTGGAAGGTCTTGGGGGGTCTGGGGAACCCCCCTGAACCAGGGGCTGGTGTGAGGTGAGAATTTCACACCTCCCCCAGGCTGTGGCTCTTTCTGCTCATGCGATGGGCAGGCCCAGACCCCACTTCACAGTTGAGGGGTGACTGCTAGGACAGGGCGGCTCTGCTAGGATGGGGTGGCCATTTCAGGGCTGTCCCCAGCCATGCATTCCCCTATGATGATCTCCAGCATGTCTCAGCTCCTGACGGCTCTGGGATACAGGGAAGGGCCAGCTGGGAATGCTGGTGTCCCTCTCGGTCCCAGCTGGCTCCTAACAGGGTCCTTGTGATCCTGAAAAGGGTTGGATGGACACCCCATAAGTACTGCTGGATGCAGGATGCCTTTTGTTGTCTTAATTGGTGCCTGGGCAGGACAGACCCCCCTGCCAATAACTGCAGCCTGTTACCAGCTGCCAGGCTCCCTGATGGATGGGAAGCAGCTCAGCCCTTGGCTTCTGCTGCCCGGATCTGGAGACCTGCTGTGCCCACGCTGGGTGTGGGAGAGCCCTCACCGTGCCGAAACTGCCTGCTCGGGGCACTCGGTGTGCAGTGGCAGTGATCCCCTGTCCCGGAGGACACGGCTGGGGGTGTGAGTGGGACAGCTCAGGGGACACCGCCCCGTGTCACTGTGCCCCTTGCCCAGGGCATGTGGGGGCAGCTGGGGGGGTCACACACTGGAGATGGGGTCTGCGGGCAGGTCGGGAGAGTCGTGGGTGCCATTAGCAGCTGATAACGGTGGTGTTTTAATTAAAGCAGTAGTAAGGGCTTCCCTGCTGTTTGTTTGCCCCATAACGCAGCCGGGGATGGGGGCACAGCCGAGCTCCGGGAGCAGCCTGGCCTGACCTGTGACAGGGAGGTAAAACCACTGCGCCCAGAACAGCAGCAACACTGGTGCTGGTACTGGAACAGACCCCAAGACACAGTGAAGGAACTGCAGGAGGTGCCAGGCAGCTCTAGAGGACCAAGTGGCTGCACGGGTGCCACGCTTAGGGCTGGCAGCTGCTGGATGCTGGTGACCAACACCTTCTCCCACATTCAGGGGTTGCTCCTCCCTGGGATGCAAGGCAGAGCCCGGACCCCTGCAGGGATGACAGGCCCCTCACCAGGTGACTGAACACACATCCTCCTCATCACACCAGTGACTGACGGTTTATGTGCTGTCTGCTCTCTGCACAGGCTGCCCGAGGAGCCAGAGCTGCGATGTCACCGTGCCAGTCTGTGCCACAGCCCACGGCGAGACGACTGCGGGGGCGGGGCAGTGCCGGGCAGCCGCGGTGTTGGCACCGGGCACGGTGCTGCGCGTCGCTGCCGTCCCCCCCGGCGTGCTGGACAGAGCCGAGCTCACCGAGTTTTACTGCTGCACCCGCTGTGGGAAAGTGTTTTGGGAAGGGTCTCATTTTGGACGTGTCGTTTCCCAGTTTCAGGATGTTCTTGTGGCCTCTGGGGACACACAGAGCGTCTATGAGCTGAGCTGAACCGAGCTGAGCTGAGAGGAAGCACAGGGGCTCTGCAGGGGAACTGGGGAGCCTCAGCAGATTTTAGGCCTTTGGTTTCCAGAGAGAGGCTGGGAGTGAGGAGAGGGGAGCTCTCATTTTGGGATCCACAACGGAGAGCACTGTCACAGGTGCACCAGTGGTTTGCAACAGCCCAAAAATACGTGGCCCTCATGAGATCATTAAAGCAGAAGTGGCTGAAAAATGGACCCTTTGCTTTACTTCTGCCCCTCTCCGAGCTACTCATGTCGCGATGGTGGCAGAGCTCTGCTAACCAAAACCACCACCCCAGCAGTGCCGACCCCACCACACCCACTTGGCCTCATTGCCCCTCTGCCCAGTCACTCATGGGGAGCAGGAGCTGCATCCCCAACAGCAGCACAGGGCAGAGAGCATCCTGAGCACTCCCAGGCTATGGGACATGTGCTATACCTCGAGCCATCCCCAGCATCCTGCTCATCCTGATCCTGTGCTCCCAGCACTTCTTGGAGGCAACTGGTGGGCACAGGCATGGACATCTAGGGGGGCTGAGCATTGCTGGGCTCAGGGAAATCTCTGGGTGCACCCAGATGCCCACTGGGATGCCCCAGCAGGGTCAGGCTGGTCCTCAGAGGGTGCAAAACCTGCTAGCCCCCTCCTCTCCTGGGGAGGTGCCTCAGGACAGCCCCATGCCCAGGCTCTGTGCAGGGTGCACAGGAGAGGCAGTGATGTGTGTGGGCCCACCAATACCAGGAACTGGCATCACTGATGGGACTGGCCAGCATCTAGAGGAGGCTGCATGTGCCATGGGAATCCCAGGCCAGGTCCTGCAGCTCCAGGGGGCTGCTGTCCAGTGCCTCGTGATCCATAGCTAGGCTCACACCATTCCATCCTGAACTGAGGAGCATCTGCAAAATTCCTCCTCTAATCTGGTTTAACTGCCAGGCCCTGCTATTATTGTTGAGAGGGCCTGAGGAGCTCTTGGCTGAGATGTGACATTTATGGGCCAGCAAAGCACCTGCCCAGGCAGCCTATGTTGCAGTGTAGGACTCATTTTCCCTCTTCCAAAGCTCCTGGCCACACAGAGCCAGCATCTCCTTCCTCCCAGAGGCATCTCACCCTCTGGCTCAATGCTTTAATAAAAGCATTTTTCCACTTTTAATATCTCTCTTTTCCATAAGATCCATAATCTTAATGCCTGAGCATTAATTGGTACAAGTGACCCTAAAAGGCAACCGTCCCCCATCAGTACCAGGCACTGAGCAGCCCAAGGCCCCCAGGCTCCACATGGACTCATCCATGTGTCAGCATCTTGCTTCTTCAGTGTTTCTTCTGGGAGGGAAGAAACTGGGGATGAGGCAATGCAGGAATGATGCAGAGCCTCCAACTGCTGGCCTCCACAGCATGTGCTGCTTCATCATGCCATGAAATAAACCTCTCCAAAATGGGATGAAACTTTCCAGGCCTTGTTTAGGGGAAGCTGCTGAGCCACATGCACATCTGACCACTCATGGGCACTTCTGGCCTTTGCTTGCTGGGTTTTCCAGAGCTGTGGTTTCACAGTCGTCTGCCACTGCTTCCACTGTGGAGGGGAGCTCATGGGAGATGAAGACACATGGCCCAGTCCCTTACCTGAGGACAGCTGCCTGGAAGGTGCCTTTCCTTCTGATCCCTGGGGACAGTAAGGTCACCTCCTGGCCAACTCCAGGACTTTATCTCCTTGAGAGCTCGCCCAGTTTAGGGGTGAGCTCTTGTGCTTACCATCAGGGCTGTGCTAGGGCAGGGTCCCATGGTTGGGACTTGTTCTGGGACACCAATCCAGGGCAGAATGCAGCGAGTGGTGTGTACCTGTAGACATGGCACAAAACAGCTCCCAGAGGATTCCATCCAGCTCCCAGGGACAGGGTCAGTGTCTGGGACCCAGCACAGCACCTCTTCCTTCCTGCTCCCCACAGGAGGTGGTGCCATGGTGGGGAGTGTGCAGCAAGGCCACCTCCAGTCATAGACACGGTCAACAGCCAATTCCACATTGGATCAGCCTTGAGGGGCATCCAGGAGGTAATAAATTGTCCAGTTTTGAATGGTGGATACATATCAAAGGGAATTAAAACAGCTTTCTAATCAGCCTACAATATTGTTTCCTTATCTGGCTGCTTAAAAAAATAATTACAAAATCCCATTGCCTGTGTCATACTAATGTTTAACATTTATTAGGGCAGTAATGAGCCCTCCTTGGTTTTATGCAGCCGTTTGATCCTGCATGGGAAGGGCAGCCCCAGCAGTGTTCTGGCAGGGATGAGCACTCTGGGTGGGCCTCTCTCTCCAGAGCCCATGGATCCTCCACGTGCTTCACCTGTGCTCAGCTCCTGCCTTTGTGTGACAGGATGTGATCATGGGGGAACCCTGGGATAAAGGAGCGCAGAGGAAGGGTTTTCTTGCTCTTTATCATGAATGGGATCTGGCTGAGCAGCGTCCATCCCTCAGCCCTGGGAACCCACACGCTGCATCGGATGTCAGACAGTTCCTCTCCTCTCCCTGTGTACTCCTGCACATCCTTCAGGGTTTTCTCGGGGACAAGGTGTTTGACGCTCAGGCCAGATTTAGTTTACAAATGAATATATCAACATTGTTCCTCATCAGGCAGGAATGCACTTCCCTCCCTTCTCCCCCACCTTATCCCCATCCCCTTCCGAGCAAACTTCCTTCCTCCTGTAATCTGGAACGGAAACCTCGCCACATATTTGACCGGCTCACAGAAATCAGCTCAGTGTTCCCTGGCGTGACTTTGTGCCTTGAACTAGGGCTGCTTGGCCCCTAAGGCAGCTGGCAAGGCACGGGAGGAGGAGGAGGATGTGGACCATCATCCTGGAGCTGCTCTTCCAGGCAGATGCTCCAGTTGAGCTCCCAATTGCTCAGCTGCTGTTTTCAAACAAACCAATGTGGTTTTGGACATGGATTCAGCCTGAGCTGGCTGTGAGCTCTGGCCCTTGTGCTGCCCCACACCACAGGAATACTGCTCCCACATGCCAGGGTCACTGCTCACAGTGAGGGGAAATGAGAGAGGTGTCTGTCAAGGAGGGACATTCGCATCGATCAGGGGATGTTTGCTCCCTGGGGAATAGCCTGAGACCAGACCCTTCCCATCAGCCTGCCAGTACGTGGGCATGACTCTTAGGCAAATGAGCTTCTATCACTCACCAGGTGTGTGTCCCACTGGGGCTATGACTGTGTCGTGCCCAAGCCTTCTTAGATCCCAGGGTTGTCTCCACAGGGCAATCAGCAGGTACAGAAGCCACTCCTGGGGGGCTGCACAGTGGAAGCAGGAGGGTGACATATCCTCATCCCACAGCCACCACAAAGGAGTGGCCATACAGTGCAACTGAACAGGTTGCCCAGAGCAGCTGTGGCTGCCCCATCCCTGGAAGTGTCCAAAGCCAGGTTGGACAGGGCTTGGAGCAAGCTGGGATCATGGAAGGTGTCCCTGTCCATGGCAGGGGGTGTGAAAAGATGAGTTTTAAAGATCACTTCCAACCCAAACCAGTCTGTGATTCTGTGGGAAGCGGCCCAAAGAACCATGTGTCTCAGGAGATGGCAATTTCCTGGCACCAAACCCCTGCACTGGCACTGGATTCAATCCTGGAGCTCATTCAGATGATAATTATGCCCCAAAGCTGGGGAGGTTGGCCCAGGGTGCATAAAACTAAGGTCTTTGTCTCCAACCAACTCTATCACCACCTGCAAAGTGAAGATATAGCCCCTCCACATGCCATTTTCCAGGACCAGAAGCCCCACAAGCAGCTGCCAGCACACCAGGTCAGGGACATGAATGGTGTCAGTTTAGCAGAACACAGGCTGGAGCCATGGTAGTTTGGAGATTGTGTACTCAGTGGTTACAGGGGCATCAGTCAAGGGGATGCCTTGGCAAGGCCTGGCAGCACTGAGGCACTGGTGCAGCCAGAGATCCCTGCCTGAGGCACCGGGCAGGAATTCTCCAGCTCCAAGTGTGTCCCAACTGGTGGCCTTCTGCTCCATTGGAGCATTTTTGTGCTGTCAGATGCTGAGACCATAGGCTACCTCAGAAGAGTTGCAGCATTTCCAGCAGGATAAGGGCTGACAAGATGGGGCACTGGAGTGGTTAAAGGCCAAGCTGCAGTGAGGTAACTCAAACTGTACAGCCCGGCACCACGTCCTCCAGCGCAGGGACACCCCGTCTGTGGTCTCCCAGAGGACAACGACTACATGTAGTGTTATGACCCTGCTTGAGTCTCATTCAGGTTTTAAATCCTGTTTGTCACAGGCTGGGGGGGAGAGACCATGCAGAGCAGCATCTATGGTGACATCCGTGGGAAGTGGCAGTCCCCAGACCATGTTCCTGCAGTGGCCCCTGTGGTGTGGGAGTCCCAGGAGGATCCCTTTGTCCACAGAGCTTCCCAAACCACTCGTGAGAGCTTTGCTTGTGGTGCTGTGCTCCCTTGAGAGGACACAGGGCACCTACACACAAGCCCTCACCACAGGAGCATGAGGTTTCCCGTGCAAGCCCCCAGCTCTGGCCTCAGGAGCTCTGCCTGCAGGGCTGGCAGGGTCCCAGCCCACCCGGGCACAGTCTGGGTGCTACCGAAGTCTCCTGGTGTGTGATGTGTCCATGGGGAGATCATGAGGCCAATCCCATGGCCATGCCCTTGCTTGTGCAGCTCTCAGACCACAGAGAGAACGGGTGTCCCCTGAGAGCCCCCTTGACCTCTTCCCCACCCGGGACAGGGATTCCCTTTCTTGCCCCCAGAGGTGAATGCGTAAAAGCGAGATTCGCACGCAGCAGCCACAGCCCCGGGTGGACTCAGTGCACCCCGCAGCCCCCATCTCCGCGGTGGGGCAGCGGCACCGGCGTTTCTCCGCGCCGGCTGCGGCAGCCGCTCTGCCGAGGAGCCGGGAGCACAGCGCGGCGCGGCCAGCGGCAGCGGAAACCTCCGCGCTTCCTCCGGCTCCGGGGAGCCGAGCGGGCAGGGCGCTCTCCCTCGCACGCCTTTCGCTGGGGCTCTGAGCTGGGAAGAAAAGCTCCCGTCTTTCCCACGCTCTCCGACACATTTTAATGAATTAAGTGGGGGCACGCCCCCTCGCCGCCTGCCCCGGATCCGTCCCCCCGGCTCTCCGGCTCCTTGCAAGGAGGCCTCGGGGGGTGGCTGTCCGCCTGGCCGGGAGGACGGGCATGACCTGCTGGGATTTTTTGGAAGAGGGCTACGACGTGCCCAGCCCAGCGCGCTCAGCCCCGGGGCGGCTCTGAGCCCCGGCGGCGGTGCTGGCGGCCCAACCCTTCTCCCTCCCGCAGGGTCTCACGGGCACGGGGAAATTTGGCCTCTCCTGAGGAGGGGAAATTTGTTCCGCGCCTCTCGGCGTGACCGTTCACTTAAGGCATCGCAGCTCCGGGGCCCTTCCCCGCCTACCGCCACGTCTTTCGCTCGTCTCAGAAGAGAGCGGGTAAATCACTGGGTGGGACTACTGGTTTTGCAGGGCCCCATAAAGCCAGGGCAGGGGCCTCCTGGCCTCCCAGCCGCGGCCCCTGACAGCCCCTTCGCGGCCGGCGGAGCCGTGCAGGGAACCTGGCCCGGCCGTCACACTGCTCCCGGTTCCTCTCCGGTTATAGAACTGGGTACAAACTGGAGTTGAAATGCAGCTTTTCAGATTTGTCTTTTTATTTCCCTTCCCCCTCCCCCCTCCCTCTTCGTTCTTTCCCCTCCCTCTCTGGCCCCGTTCCCAGGCCGAGTCCTGCCCCCACCTGCCAGTGCCGAACATTTGCATGGCTGGGTCCCTGCCCGGGCTCTTTTTCTCACCAGTGTCACTGGCAAATGCAGATTTGCTTGCAAGGATGTAACTCTGGCCAAGCCCCAGACCAGAGACGTGTGAGCAATTCCCACTCTCCCACGTCTCGTTCACAGGGCTCCACACCTCGCAGGATACGGCCAGTAAAGGCACAAAATCAGCTGTCCCGGGATATTTAGGAGTAAAAAGGAGAGGGCGAGCCAAGAAGAGCAGAGCCCTGACCCCCAGGCCATCGCACCCAGGTCCGGCAGACCTGCCGCACGATCCCACTGCCTTCCCTTTTCCGGTTTTGCCGGGATGGGTTCGCCGGGATTGTGCCGGAGGACGGCCACGGCCCGCGGGCACAAGCGCAGCTGCCGGGAGCCGCCGGGAGCCCCGGCACGTCCCGCCGCTCGGGCTCAGCGCGGCGAGCCGGCACGGGAGCAGGGCAGCGAGTCCCGTCCTCAGCCGGACGGCAAGAGGCGGCCGTGGCTCCTCTTCACAGTCCTCGGGCAAACCTGAACGGACCCCAGAGCTTCAAGCCCCGAGCCCTTGTCAATGCCCTGCACCAGCGCTGCAGAGGCCTCACATCCCACAGGCCCAGGGACATCCTGGGAGAGGCTGCACAGGCACAAGAGAGCAGGGGGGGGTCTGCAGCCCCCAGCGATGGACTGCAACACACTCAGAGAGGTGTGATGGGGAAAGCTCTGACCTGGGGAAGCCAAACAGTCAGACAGAGACCAGACAGACGGAATTGGGATAGAGATTGGAATGAGATGGGCATTAGATGGGCATGGGTGATGAGATGGGGATAGGGACTGGATGAGGATGGCAACTGAGATGGGGATGGGGATGGGGATGGGCATAGGATGAGGGTGGAGCCAAGGACGAGATGGAGACAGGCATGGAGATGGGGACAGGCATGAGGATGAGAATGGGATAGGAATGGGGATAGGGATGAGAACAGCTGGCTGCAGAAACTGACTTAGAAAAGCAGAACCTTCTGGGAGGAGAATGAGGAGCTGCTTCAACAACTCCTTTCAGCTTAAATCCAGGTGGAATGAGAAGAAGGACCCAGAGGGGCAGGAGTGATCCCAGGCTACTCAAGCTGCTGGGAAAAGCCACGGCAACAGGCCGTGGGGCAAGTCACACTCGGAGCTCAAGGCCACTGTCCTCCAGCAGTGCGACAGACACTCCGTGATGGCACATTTCTTCATCGGCTGGCGCTGAATTTAGCGGTTGGCCAATTTCTCCCTTTCCCTCCCCAAAAGGATACACAAGCAGTGCCAGGTGACAGCAGCTTGACACCCAGCTGCCCCGGCGCGGCTGCTGTCACCTCGGTTTATGACATGCTCCTTCCTCTCTCCCAGCACCTCCCGCCCACTCCTGCTGACCAAATGCCAGGGAGGCGGTGGGAGCTGACCCGGGAGCCCCGCTTCCCACCTGGACCGGCCGTTTGCTCCCCGGGGACCAAACGGGAACGGGAGGGGGTTTGGGGGGAGGAGAGAGGGGGAGGAGGGTCCCCCCGGAGGATTCCCCCAGCACCGTTTCTGATCGATGCTCTGTCTTCGGTATTTTTTTGCCCGTTTTCCCGCCTCCCTGCGATGTCCATGGCTCCCAGCGCTTCCGCACCAGGAACGTGGTCATCGGCTGGGCAGCGGGTCCGACCTCGGATAAAGTCCCGGGCAGCCGAATTGAGCCACTCCAAGGCTGGCAGGAGATGGTGGGGGCTGCATCTTTCCCCCCTTAAATCAATCTCACCCGTGTGCCCCCGAAACCCGGTGCAGTCCCGCTGGGAGCC
>VZRX01003787.1:129223-141096 GCA_013398075.1 Notiomystis cincta
AGCCAGAGCGAGGTGTCGCCGTGCGCGGCGCCGCCGCCGCCCCCCAGCCAGCGGGTGTTCCAGGAGGCGGTGCGGCGCGGCAACACCAAGGAGCTGCAGTCGCTGCTGCAGAACATGACGAACTGCGAGTTCAACGTCAACTCCTTCGGGCCCGAGGGGCAGACGGCGCTGCACCAGTCCGTCATCGACGGCAACCTCGAGCTCGTCAAGCTCCTGGTCAAGTTCGGCGCCGACATCCGTCTGGCCAACCGCGACGGCTGGAGCGCCCTGCACATCGCCGCCTTCGGGGGCCATCAGGACATCGTCCTCTACCTGATCACCAAGGCCAAATACTCCGCCGGCGCACGGTGATGCCGGGGCTGCACCCCCGCTCCGCTCTCCCGGTGATGCCGGGACCGCTCTCCCGGTGATGCCGGGACCCCCCCACCCCGTGCTCCCTCGGCGATGCCGGCTCCTGCTCCCCCGGTGATGCCAGGGACTCTCACCGCTCCCCCGGCCGCCAGAGCTGCTCCCGCCCCCGCCCGGGGTGGGGTTTGGCGAAGATTTGGGGCCCCACGCAGAACACGCCACTGCTTTTACATTTTTAAGTTTTTTGGTTGTATTTTTTTAATCTTCCAAGGGTTGTTTCCTACTATAACGTGGTTTTTTTTCCTCCATCTACCTCGGCTGCACTCACAGTATTCACGGTTTCAGTTTGACATCTGGGCAGATGCTTTAACACACCCGGTTCCCTCCCCGCTAATATTTAATCCCCCTTCCCGCTCCCCTCGCTCCCGACCCTCCCATTTAAAGTGTTCTGGCTCAGAAGCGAATTCATTTCAACGCCCCCCAAAAGCCACCCCGCAGACCCCCACTGGAGCTGGGGTCCCCTGTCTGGTGCCAGCCCTGGCCCCTGGCGTGATGCCCCATCCATGGGCCAGTGCTCCTGGCCGGCCGCGGCCGTACTGGCGAGGAAGAGCGGCAAAGTCTTCCTCCTCTCCACGGTTCTCCCAGTGTTTTCCCACGGCTGACTTTTTGTTGTCGAGGCAACTTTGTTGGAATATGACAGACGTGGTTTTCTCACCCCAGCTGCTCCTGGGTTTGGTTGATATTGCATTGGGTTTTCTGCTTTGGTTCTTCCTCGGGTGTCTGAAGAAAGTATGCGTCCTCACCCACTCCACGAATCTGTTTAGCACACGTGAGATCCCAGGAAAAGACATTGAGTCCTTGTGGTTTTGTGTGTAAAGGGGGATTAGCAAATCCTGGACTGTTTTTTCTTTTTTAAAAAAAGTGAAATAAACTCTAGAGGCAGAGGATTTGCTTTTGCACAGAAAAGAGGCGCGAGCGCTCTCTGCTGCCTACAGAGATGCTGGAAAACTACTGAAAAGAGTTTGGGAACTTTTATTTTTCTCTTTTGGTGAAACTTGGATAACACTTCTCAATGCAGAATGATTCACTTGATGTGTGTACACTCAGCCCTTTATAGGAGATGTATGTCCCGACGTATATATCTTCATAAAGGAAAGGGAGGAAGCAGAGCCAACCACCCGAAGGCGCATTTTGAAGTAACTGCACGAATAATCGCAAATGCTGCTTTTTTATTGCTATGGCACAAGAACATCCCTTTGGAAAATGCAGAAAAGTTCAGAAGTCTCCTTTCTCCCACTGGTCTTTCAGCCCTCTTCTCCTCATCTGCACTAAAGCCATCCGTATCGCTGCCGTCTCCCTGCTCTTTCCTCTGTTTCTCCCTGCATCCAAACCATTCCAATTAAAAAAAAGAAAATAGTTAACTGCTGGTTTATTGGGGTTGTGTCTTACCTATTTATCATATCTGTATATATTTGTGGGTGAAGATTGTGAGCCTGGTTTTGTTTGAAGCTGGTGGTGAGTGTTTCAAAAATATGGTTTGGGATATATGCTTTATTTGTTGTTCTTTTCTTCTTTTCCTAATCTTAAAACTAAAAAAAAAACCCCTAGAGTCTGCCCTGATTATTTCCCATTGCACTGAATATTCTGCTTTCTCTCTGATGGTTTCACCTGCAGCTGTTTGGGTTTTGTTGGGGTTTTTGTTTGTTTTTGTTCTTTGTTCTGTCCACTTCAACAATTTGAGATTATTTCAAAAGCTCCAGATTTAAAGAAGAAAAAGAGGAGAAAAAAAATCCTTTCAAAAGTGTCTACTGTTAATGCTGTAATTTGCAAGGAACTGCTTGGCCGAAGTCTTTCTGTGAGCATGGAAGGGGTGTCCAGCACTTCCACTGGTGCTTCTGTGTGATAGTTACGGGGTGGGAACAAGACCTTTCCTAGTGAGGTTTTATCGTTGTTACCAGATGGTTGCACATTTTTTTTTTTTTTTACATAAATGGATTTGCCACAATGAAATGTCATAACATTTATGACATGATATTAAAAAGTGTATTGTAAAGCCAAGTTCTAGATGGATTTTTAAAAAGAAATCTTGGTTATAAACCCAGTCTAAAGGGAGCTCTGTCCAGTGTTGTAAAGACAACATGATGTAACCCATATTTATATTTTTATAAAATACCTATTAAGACTGTGAATCTCCTGTGTGAATTGCTGGATGAGTTGTTTAAGAAAAGTATTGTTCCTTTCCAGCCTCCTGGAGCTTTAGACACGCTGAGATTTTTTTGGGAAACTGTATGTCAGGGAAGGGGGTTTGCTCTAAAATTGTGAGTTGATGTATTTTTACATCCCTTTGTATTTTACTGAAAAGCTGCTGCCCTTCCTAGTCCCTAGAGTTTCAATTTTCTATGCAACCCCCACACCCCCCTTCTCTCTTGATCCTGAGAAGTAAAAGGGATGCAGATTGATTCAAATTGAAATGAGGGTCCCCCCCACCCCCCTTGTTGGCTCATCGTGCTGCTGACCCTTCATGCCAAAACGGGGAGTACAAGAAAAAAAAAGAGGCAGGGGGGGGAGGCTCTTTCGTGCATGACTGGTTGCCTTCCAGCAGTCATCTTTTTATTATTATTATTATTTTTGTAAGAAGAATATATTGATAATGTCAGTGAAATAAGCAGACATTGAAGCTGATGCACAGATTGCTCCAGAAAGGAGTTTTTCTGTAGATTTTTCTTTAGATGCGAATACCTTTTTTAATTATGTTAATTAATGTTAAGAATTTTTAGGCTTATATTGAAGCTGTATGTGGGTCACTATATGATCATTTCTAACTGGATAAAGTCTGTACAGTACAGCATATTCCTGAGTGTATGATATAGACGTGTAGCCCCAGAGTGCAAAATTTATAAATAAATTTTTCATTGATCTTTTTATAAAAAAAAAAAACCAAGGCTTTTTTGTTTGTTCTGTTCCCTGTGGTTATTGGCAATGCTGGGTGTTTCCTGTGGGGGGGAGTGGCTGGCTGGGACCCCAGGTATCTCTTCTGCTGTGCCTGCAGCTGTTCTGGGTTTGGATGCAGCCCTGGAGGGGGATGGCTGGGGTGGATTTGAGGGGAAGTGTGGCTCCCTACCACAGGCTGGAGGAAGTTCCTTCCTGGGCTCCGGGGTGTCCTGGTTTGCCCCATCCCAGCTTTCAGAGGCTGATGGAGGGGTGACAGCTCAGACCAAACCCTGGTGCTGGATGGGCATGTGTGCTGTTCAAGACATTCCTAAAGAAGCTAGTTGTCCTTCTAGGAGTGAGGGGAGAGCTCAGCAGCCAGTCCTGGGATGGGGGATATGGGGTGCATTTTTGGGGCTGCAGCCCCAGCCTCTCTGGCTGAGCACCCTGCAGCTCCATGAACATTCTCAGCTTTTTGTTTCCAGCCTGGGCCCCAGTAAGGGTTTGGGGCCCCTCAGGCTGCAGGGATGGGGTCAGTGGTGTCTTCAGCTGCCCCAAGGAAAGGGCACATGATGAGGGCCAGCGTGGCCTCTCCATCCCCAAAAGTATCTCTGTCCCCTGGCATGGCTCAGAGTGGAGCAGTGCCCAGTGCGGGCTGAACCCTTCTCCTCTGGAGGCTTTTCCAGCAGGACCTGGCTGCTCCAGGAAGGGGGAAAAGCAGAGGCAGCCCCATGCCTGCACTGGTGGGGGCCCTGCCCAGGCCAGGGCTCTGAAGGCAGGATGCAGGCAAGCCTCCCCCGGTGGCGGTCCTTGGCGGCAGATGAGGCCGCTTCTCTGTCGATAATTCTGCCAGCGCTGCAAATGCTTAAATCCCAGGAAAATCTGTGCCGTGCTCAGTTTGGCTCTGAGTGTGGGTTCCCAGAGATGCAAGGAATGGTGTCCTGCAAACACAGTGGGGAGAAAACCTGGAGAAAAGGCTCAGTGTGACCTTTCCAGGTTGGCCAAACTCCACTCCAATGTGCCAAGCCCCGTGCCACCTGCTGCCAGCACGGACCAGTGCCTGGCACAGACACAGCTGGTGTGCCCAGGTGCCCTGGGGACACACAGCCATCCAGGCAGCAGCCCAGTGTGGACAATACAGGCACCAAGTGACACAGATGGATTTGAGCAGGAGAAAAAGATGATGCCAAAACCATCAGTTAGAACCACCTGTGGTCCTGAGGGTCCTTCACCTGAGGTCCTGCAGCAGCTGCTGACTCCAAATCTGTTGGGGGTGTGGGGTGAGCACCGCTCCCTCTCCAGCCAGGGCACTGTGTGACATTGACCACCAGCCTGTGCCACCAAACCTCGCAGTCGCTGTGGGGTTAACCTGTGGGTAGAGATCATCCCAGCCTCATCCCTTTGCATTTAGAATGTTGCAAAACCTTGTCCTGGCGCCTGCATTGGGATGTCACAGAGCTGGGTTCACCTGGCTTGGTTCAGCCCTGCAGCTTCTCACCCTTCACCTTGTCCCAGAGCTGCAGAGAGCTGGGCTGGGCCAGCCACCACCTCGAGGAGGGTTTTTTTCCTGGGGAAACACAGCATTCCTGTGTGTGGCTCCTCCCCCCACAGTGGATGGGGTGGGTTGGGGTCTCCAGCAGCCCCTTATTGGAGCAACCCTCAGAGCCCAGATAAAGCCCCGCAAAGCCCCTCTGTGCTCCCCAAATGTGATGGCCCTGTTAGTGGGGATGTGCTGAGGGCACAGCTGAATCCCAACCCCAGGGCTGAGCCACCTTAGGATGCATCTACTCTGGTGCCAGGCTCCTCCCAAGGCCCATGGCCACCCCACTTTGCAGCTTTCCTCTACAGAAACTCTGTCCAAGAAATCTAGGAACTTCAAAGACTTGATTTACCCCCNNNATTTTCGTTCCAATAACACAAAAATATTGGATGGTTTGGTGGCATAAGCACATTCTTCTGGCATTTTTGTGTGTCCCTGGCTGCATGTTTTTGTCTGTCGGCTGCATTACATAGGTGCTGTTGTTCCAAGAGAAACCAAAGCAAGAATTTGAACTTTCAAGTGCTTCCTGTCATTGTCTTTTGCTTTTGTTTGTGCTGCTGACTCCAAACCAGATGGATCAGGCTCCCCTCCGGCTGGGAGACGATGGGAAGTCAACACAGCCCAGCGAGGTTTGACAGCTTTGTCTTCTCTTCTATTGCCCTTCATCCGTCAAGCCCGGCCATCGGTGCTGAATCGGCCATCACATATGGATGTGGGGAGGAGGTGGGATTTTATTTGAATTTCAGGGAGCTTAACACAGTAAGTAATGAATGAGAAAGAAAGACAGTGAGTGGGTGAGCAAGAGAGGACAGGCTGTAATCAAAATTCAGGATATTTTAAATAGATGCTTTGTTGGGTGTTTGTACGCCTATGATAATGCCACAGCCTGACAGTCGAAAGAGGAGTTACCTTTTTTAACAAAAAAAAACCCACAATCAACTTCTGTTTGATGCCGGCGAGGAGCCGGTGCCTTGGGCTGCCCAGCCAGGCTGCCCTCGTTTCCAGACTTCAGAGTTTTCTGCCCGTTCTCAAGGCATTCTGGGCTCCATCCACATGGGTGGGTGGATGGGTGGATGGATGGATGGATGGATGGATGGATGGATGGATGGATGGATGGATGGATGGATGGATGGATGGATGGATGGATGGATGGATGGATGGATGGATGGATGGATGGATGGATGGATGGATGGATGGATGGATGGATGGATGGATGGATGGTCGGTCGATCAGCAGCACCAGGGTCCTCAGCATGTCATGCAGAACAGGACAGCTCATAGTTTCAGCCTGGTTTTGNGATGGATGGATGGATGGATGGATGGATGGATGGATGGATGGTCGGTCGATCAGCAGCACCAGGGTCCTCAGCATGTCATGCAGAACAGGACAGCTCATAGTTTCAGCCTGGTTTTGCTGCTGACCCAAAGCTGCTGCAGAATTGATGTTGGAACTGGATGCAGAGGCCCTGTCCCCCATATCCATCCAAGGTCACCCCATTCCTGCAGCGTGGAGTCATTTTTTGCTCTTCCTGGGGTGTATATGAGCTGCACACACTGTCGTGAGGTGAGCATGGGATTTTCCATGCCATCCCCCATGCCCTGCAATCACTGTCACTCTGCAGACCCCCATGCTTGGAGGACTGTGTCCTCCCCAGGATGCTCTCAGGCCTGGTATGTATCAGCACAGTGTAGGCAGCTCCCATTTCTCCTTGGTGCAGCAAGTGCCCCCAGGAATGACACTGCTGCACTGTGCAGGAAGCAGAAACCTCTTCCCAAAATCTCTGCAGCTGCCGTGTTCCTCTGCCATCACGAGCACCCATCTTAGAGTGCCCAGGGAGAGGTGACCTCTGGGTCTCACCCTGGATGGGGCACAGGTCTGTAGGTTCAGTGGAATTTTTGGCTTTTTTTGGTTAACAGGTTTCTCTTCCTGAGAAGAAATGGTCAAGCAGGGCAATGTCATGGTTTGGCTGGTTTTGGGGAGGACAGTGGATGGGGCTTGGATCTGGAAGGGTGGAAAGGGCTTGACTGTGGGATTGAGGGATGGCAAGGAGCCTGGGGGGGATCACTGTGGACATGGAGGGGTGGAAGAATGCAGGGAGAGGGGCTGGCTGGGAGGGATGGGGAATAGAACCCTGGTGGGATGGATGGGTAAGGGATGGTAGAGGAACAGAGAAAGGCAAAAGTGGATAGCTGGAGCAATGATGGGTTGGGGATGGACAACTGTTTTAACTGGAAACTCCCCATTCAGCCTGACTCCAAGAGTGTTCTGTGGCTGGGAGCAGATCCTGAGAGCAAGCCAAGGAGAGCAGCATCTCCAGCAGCACTGTCAGGTGATGGCAGATCTCAGCCCAGCGGAGCTGGTGGTGTCCTCCTGGCTCTTTCTAGGAAGAGGCTCCCCAGAAGGGGAAAATTCCCCAACCAGCTGCATGTTTATCCTGGTGGGATGGCTATGGCTCTGCTGACCCCTCCTCAGTGGAGCATGGAGGACCCAGACATGAGCACAGAGCAGTGGCAGAGTGGGCCCAGTGAACAGAGCCCTGCACAGCACTGGCTGTAGGGGATGTGGACAGAGGGAACATTGGCGGGCCAACACTCGGTGGGTCTGCTGTGATGTGTTTGGGGGGCAGGCTGAAGCTGAGCCTTCACAAGGAGCCTGAGCAGCATCCTGGGACTGATGGTTTGTGCTCTGAAACATGACAGCACAATGAACAGATCCTGGCTTCAAATGAATCCTGCAACCAAGGAGAGCCTCTGCTTGGAAGCAGTGACTCTGCAGCCTCCTCTCACTCCAAGATGGTCATCTCTTTTCTTGTTTTCTCCAGGTGAAAAATCCCTTCTCACCCATGTGCAGTACCCAGCAACATTCTCACACATGAATGCAGTTGCACAAACAGGCTCTGAATGCATGCAGCCCTCAGGGTTTCCTGCCCTGGACTAGACTGATGTCTCACTGTGGTCACCTCTCCAGCTGGGGCAGGAGCTGGGTGGCAGCTTCCTGAACTCCTGATTTCCTTTAACTATGCCTAAACCACTCAGTCACCCAGTGCTGGAGGGCTTTCCCCCCATAGGGGGGAGAAGCTGGAGGCACTGGTTGCAGTGTGCCCTGAGGGTTTCCCTGGGTGTCCTATCCCATGCCCAGTCTGCCCCTTGGAGAGGAGTTGTGTTTCCAGCAACCCAGCACCCCTGGGGAACAGGCAGGTGACATTTACTGGGCCTCTCATTGGAGGCTTCAGTTTGGAGGTCACAGGTGGGGAACCCTAAACCAGCCTCAGGGGTCTGGGGCACCTGGTAGCCCAAGGGAGCTGGGCTGGGAGTACAGGAAGGTGCTGGCCCAGCACCCACCACCCGCCTGTGCCCAGGAGCTGGGGGCACAGGGCAGCCCTGGCCTCATGCCACAGTGCCAGGATCAGGCCTCGACCCCCGGCACAGTGCCCAGACAGGGAGCCTATCCCCAGTGGGTCCCCACATTTCTCATTGCTCACATTCACAGCTACGGTGACAACTCTGAGCCGCCCCCGTCCCATTTTCCACTCACTGCTCCCCCTCATTCAAAGCCTCTGTCCTTTTAAGCTATTTTTTTCCCTCCTATTCATTTCCTGAACGCCTCTATCCTTTTCTCCTGCCTAGCCCCTCTCCTGAGCAGCTGCTATGCTAATAAGCATGAGGCAGAAAAGGGAGCAAGCCTTTGCAGGGCTGGGGAGGAGAGAAAGACCACAGAGCCCTCCAAATGCTAAATAAATCCAAGGCTGGAGCAGCATCCCCGAACAAAGAGGCCTGGCCTCCCCCCTCTCTTCCCCTCTTCCCAATTCCACCACCTTTTCACATTCAAATCCATTAAACAGCGAGCAGAAAGACCCTGAGTATTCATAGCATTGCATTAAAGAAAAAGCCCCGTGGTCCCTCTCCATCGAGCCGCACGGAGGGAAGGGCTCTCCATCCCTGCTGGGCTGGGAATCATCCGGCTCCAGCCCCTGGGCTCAGTGGAGGGAGGACAAAAGCCTCTGGCACCGCACAGGGAGACCAGTTGCCATTCCCCTGAGATCCAGGGTTCTTCCCCACATGGGACTCTTGGACTTCTCCAGCAGGATGGAGTCCCTGGTTCCTACAGGCAACTGCTGAGGGCTGCACTGGAGTCTAGGGGTGCAGCAGGATGGAGGCCACCATGTCTCCTGCCTGCTGACAGTGCTGGGGAGTGATACAGCAATGACAGGGCTGGAGACATCCACATTTGAGGTGGTGAAGATCTCCCCCAGGCAAGGGCAGGTCTCTTGATCCCAGTGATGGGTGAGGAGGGAGAGTGCTCCTGCAGGGCCAGGCACAGACAAGGGTGGTGTGATGGTGCCCACCAGCCCCTGAGCAATGAGCAGCCACCTCTGTCTCACCACAGCTGGTGTCTTCCCACCACAACAGGTGCCTTGGGCTGATAACAGAGATCTCTTATACCAAAACTGATGATTTCATACCCACTATGCCTATTTTGCCCTAAAGTCAGAGAAGCTTTCTGGTGCAAAGATCACAGATCTCATTCCCTGAGCAGGAGGAAGCAGGGATAGAGATGGATGTGCGATGGGCTCCCTGCCAACTGCTGAGGCTGGTGGTGGGGTGCCTGAAAGGATGGGACTCTTCTCTGGAGGAAAAATAGGTGGGCATTTTCTTCTTCTGCCTTCTGGGATTGAAATGGACACTCACTCCCAGGAAGGATTTCATACTCTTCTCAGGGACTAAGTTTCTTCTGGAATCACAGAACTCCAGGAGATGGGGCTTTTACTACCAGACACTGAAAAACCTTTTGAATTCATGGATTTAACGTGTTAGGAGTGAAGCTGAGTGATGCCAGCTGGACCATGGAGACCATGATGGTCACCTGTGGTGCTCAGGAGGCAACAGTACCTGGGACCATCCTGCACAGCTTGGTCAGTGGGGTGGGATTCAGCTCTAACCATGGGGGTCCATCTGAGGTGGCATCTGGGTTCCATTGTGGAAGAAGGGGAAGGATGGCAGCACAAAGAGCTTCCCTAAGCTTGTTTTACTGCTTGTGATGTCCTTCCTGGACTCTGCCCCAGATTCTGGAGCCATGTCCTGGGCACCCTGAAGCGTCTCAGCTGGCACACAGTGCTGTCTTTTGATGCCTGAATCCTGCTGTGCACCAGTACAATGAGAAGTCTGGAAGGTGATCAAGGCTGCCCCAACAGGCCACCTCCATGGGCTCATCCATATCCCACCCTGGACTCTTATGCTCATGTTGACCTGGTCACCAGGGCTCCATCCTGACCACTGCAAGGACTGCACAAATTTGGGGTGCATGAGGGACCAGACCAGCAGAGATCTGGATCAGAAAATGGGAAAAGGTGGGACAACCCTCAGGAAACCGAAAATTACATTAATCACTGTGTGGGACATGGGACACAGGAGCTCAGACCCCTGTCCCTGCAGTGCAGGACCCTAAAGCTGTGTGAACAGTGCCTGGAGAGTGTCCCTGCATGGGATCCCCGGCTCCCTGAGTTCCTCCTCAGTGTGGGGTCCCTGAGGAGTCTCCACAGGTGAGGTTTCGGGGCTGTAGGTCTTGGCTGACCCACCCCATCCGCTGCAGACCACCCAGCTCCTCAGGCCAGGGAGAATCTTGTTCACTCTGGGACCTTTCTGAGCTCCACAAAAGATGTGTTCCCCCAGAAATCAGCAGGGATCCTGAGAGGTTTCTGAGAACAACCTCCCCCTGTCCCATGAAGGAAACCAGCTCTAGCTAGGAGTCAGCCTCAAATTCCCAGTTCATGGAGAAGGTCCCTCCCATGGGGAATTGGTGCACAAACACTACAGATTGACCTAGCTCGTCAGAAATAGGGAGGGGCTGTGCTGCTCCAGCTTCGATGGAGTGTCCTTGGGCAGAGACAGTGGGCACCCATCCCACACTGCCTTGACCAGGGCACTCACTTCTACTTGTGCCTCACCTGAGGCAGGACATGAAGGGTTGACCTGGCATGGAGAGCCCCAGATGCTGCCAATGCTCCTGGGTGAGTCCTGCTCCTGGGTGAGTCCCCACGTGTCTCTCCATGGGTCAGTGACAGGTGGCCATGGTCCACCATTGCCCTTGGGGACCCCTCATTCCCAGTGTGACCCTGAGCCCACCCACCATCTCAGTCTGCTCCAGCTCTTCCTGAGGACCAGCCCTAGCAGGAATGCACCTGCCCCAGATCTGCCCCCAGAGCAGCCCCATTTGCACCCTGACCTGCATGGCCCTGGGAGGGGCTGAGAAAGGCTGGGAACACTGTGAGGTTCTGGGGGGTCTTCTAAGAAATAACATGGTTAACAAGCAGTGGGGCACCACCATCTCTGCTGCCAAGGCTGTGGCTGGAAGCACCCCAGCCCTTCTCTAAGTCTAACAGACCCCACCCTACTGCAGGCTCCAGCCTTCCTTTGAGCTGCAGCACCTCCGGCCCCCTAGGAGGAGAGGGCTGGGAACGTCCCAGAGACACGAATTGCCCCACGTTGCTCCCAGACTGCTCCAAGAGCTGTCCCAGCTGCCTCCTCATGCTTGTGGGGCTGGCTGGGGACATTGTGTCCTGAGCTGGACAGGCTGACCCAGGGGACCTGCAAGCACTGCAGTACTGCTGTCTTCTATCGTGGCTGCACCTCGAGGGGTGTGGTGAGACCATCCTGGGCAGGTCTACCTGCGGCAGCAGGTGGGACAGGGGTCCGGGGCGTCCCTCCGAGGGGTTGGCCGGGGAGAAAGGTCCCTGCTTAGCAATGCAGGAATGCAGGTCGGGTTGAATGCAGTGGAGGCGGGTCTGATCTGGTGCCCCACTAAGCCTCCATTCTTTCCCAGCCGGTGCATCTTGTATTCAGGCTGCCTGCTCCTAAGCAGAGCGTCTTTAATCCTTCCCTTGTCTCCTCCATTCCCTTTCAGGCCTTTGGCCAATGGGAAGGGGATGAGCAGCTCTCTGCAGGAAGGAAATTAAAAGCGAGGAGGAGGGTAAGGGAGGAGGAGAGCGAGGGGAGGGGGACTTGGAAGGGGAGACAATCCTGGAGTGGAGATGCCAGTCATCGGGGTCTCAATAGTCCCA
>VZRX01003788.1:6703-26014 GCA_013398075.1 Notiomystis cincta
CTCTACAATATTATTTTTAAGACATCTGTTAGCTGCATAATGTAGAAATTATAGTAGACTTGCAAGATTTCAGAAGACAGATAAGTAAAACTATATAAAAGAAAAAAATGGATATCTCATCCGACAAGTCCTCAAGCGATACACATATTGTGTAAGAGATCAATAACTGATGGACAAATGGCAGCCTTGTGGTGTAACCTCAGACTGGGAAGAGCCTGGATAAATTTTATCTAGTTGAACTTGAAACATGCCACTGTCTGAATCTTACTTCCACTTAGCTTCTAGCTGGTACTTTTTTGAAAGAGAAGGGAAAAAGATCAGGGTGATCTTAGTTTTTCCTCTTCTATTTGTAATTCCTATGTTCTAGCTCAAAAGCAGGTAAACTAATTCTGGATGAGAGTATAAATGTCACATCAGAGTCAGGGAAGAAAACTAGTGTCTTTTATAAGCAAGGGAAAACAAAAAAGCCCCAGAAAATCCCAAAAGACAAAGCCAATTGTCCTTAATTCCAAATGAGATGATTATTGACTTCAGGACAACACCTCTCCATCATTCCCGCTTATGTACATTTTAAATGCGGAGGGAGAAGATGCAATATTCTCCTTTCCACAACATTTAGCACTTACAAATAAATTATCAAATTTCTGTCCATGCAGACCACTTAATTATGGCTTTTTCTTCATTGTGTTGTTCTCTTTTTGCCTCATCATGGAGATGATTAAGGTAGGATCTGATTTTATAGTGGTGTAGTCTGGCATAACTGAATAGAACTTTTATGACCTGTATCATTTTATAGTGCTGAAGTTTGTATCATGTGTTTGTTATTTAGTGTAAATTCCTTAATTTATTTTGAAATTTTTCATCTTATGAAAATTGGAAGAGAGATCTAATCTTTGCCAAAAATTCCTAGAATTAACTAGTGCTCTGCTGATCCGTTCTTGTAAACATTGATTACATTGCATGTGTGACCTTTGCAGCTTCAAAAAGAGCATGCTGGAAAGACAAGATTTAATTTCTTCAGTTAGTGGAATTTAGTTGAACTGAAAAGATGAGTTTAAAAAGTTCATATAACCTATTATTTCAGTGCTCTGCTGAGGTCATTATAAGCCTGCAGCACTCTACATTCATCCTGACCCTCAACAAATAAAATCTGTAGGCAAAATTTAGTAGGAAATCAGAATCTGATATTTGTTGTTGTTTTCATCATAGCTCATTATATCTGTCCCTATCAAATTCCAAATTTATTGAATAGCAGTTTTATGAGCTGGTTGTTCTACTGTCTTGTAATCAAAACAAATAAGTATGTGTTATACAGTCAAAAAGAAACCTCTGAAGAACTTCATGTTTTAGTATGTAAAGAAAAAAAGAAAGGGGAAAAAAAGAATCAACATTGGTGTTCCAGACATGAAGAGGATGGGAACTCTGTCTCAAGCTTGATACTTTATTCTTGTGCAACATTGACCATACATCCTATTAGGCAGGTTTTTGTCTCTAGATCTGCAAAATTTGCTGTGCAAAATAGTGGAAATGAATTTGATGTTTATTAAGATACTTTTTTGGTGTGTAATGTCTTATGTAGCATCTCTCACTCTAAAAGCTGACTGGTACCTTCAGGCTTTTACCATAATCAGAGCAGTTCTGAAATTGGTTTCAGGACTGTGGAAAATAGCACTGCCAGCAGGCAGGAGAGCAATAATATTTCCTCTCCTACACCAGCATATCTTGCTGCAGTGGGTGCTGAGGGACGAAGGTGGCTGCAGCTTAAGACTCCAGGTTAAGCTCTTGGAGAGTTAAGGAGTCCTCACTTCAGGTTTGAACATTAAAAAATGTTTAAAAACTAAGGACATAACTTTAAACGTTGAAAGGAAAAAAAAAGAAAGAAAATTACTTTTCCTCCTTTCTCTCCCCTGTGTTCTTGAAATTCACTGCCCAGAATTTTGAAAAGCATTATAACAAACAGTGCTACCATACTTTTTAGAGTTGTCTGATACAGTCATCGTGCAGCAGTTATTTAGACCTGATACCCTTTCTTTTGATGGCTACATAATTCCACTATGATTAGTGTGTTGTTCAAGTTTACATACAGAACTTCAGTGAGAAGTCTACCATCTATTTTAGCTGCTTTGCCTTTTCCCATCTTTATGTTATGTTTAGAAATTACGAGGCTTTTAATGTTTCTTGTTACTGATGTTATAGCTGGTACAAGAAGGTATAACCGAAATTAAAACCAATTCCTCCCCCTCAGCAAGCTCTCTGAAATTACTTAGAAGTTGCACTTGGTTTTGCATCTTCAGATTCCTTTTACTTTTTATTTTAATACTTCATGTGAGGCTTCAAGATGTCCTATTTTAGCTAATGCGTTTTTCAGGCAGCATTCAGCATTGCAGATTTACATAAATTGTACTTTGTCGATACTTGGGTAAAGGTTGAATGTTCTTATCTCATCTATGTTTATATCATTATTAAAAGACATAAACCCAGAAAGAATAACCTACCTTATTTTTGTTTGTTTAAGTATTCACTAATTACCATTAATTTGATTAGTACAGCAAATTAAAGCAGAAAACAGACAGAGTTTATTCATGGTTAAATTGCAGAAATCAGTGGGTTATGCAGTATTTGCATTTTAATTAAGTCATGAGCATTTAATGCTATGTGCTGGAAATACAAATGGATTCTCTGGCTTCATTGAAATTTAACATTCATCTCATATTATTTATTTTGTGTATCTATGTGTCTGATAACCATAGGTAAAAGAATGCAATTCTGTTACTAATACATGCCCATAACATGCCAAAATTAACAAACAATTCTTTCCTATAGACCATCAAGACAATCCTAAATCTGCACTACAGATAATTCCGTAATTTGGTTTTATTATCACAGAATTACAGGACATGCTGGTTTGGAAGGGACCATGAAGGATCATCAAGACCACGTCTTAGCCTGCACAGGACATCCCCACAGTCACACCATCTGCCTGAGAATATTGTCCAAACGATTCCTTACCTCTTCCAGTCTTGGTGCTTCCCTGGGGAGCCTGTGGAATACCCCTGGATCCTTGGCTGCTGGGCTTACAGACTATGTGCTGAGAGAACTGCAGATTTGCAACACCAGAGCACAGTAAGCGCTGCTAAACTGTGCACCAAAAACTTTCCACATTAGGACCTGTGCAATGTAAATGCTTGGTAACACCTAGGCATCTGCTCTGCCTTCTGAAACACAGTATAAAATTCTTCACAGGCTGTTTTTATATAGGCAGGAAAAGTTAAGAATCTCCCTGGTTAATTCACAGTAACCAGACAACAGTGTAGGGAGAACACCTTCTGTCCACATGGGTGGCCCTCTGTGAGCTTGATACTTCCAACCAAAGGCATTTCAAGCCCAAACAGAAAGCAGGGGCTTGCAGTCTCTCTTCAAAATAGATTTTTACTTTTGACTTGTTGGCTTTTGAGATATATCAGGAGGATGCAATACCACTCACTCTCATCTGTTAAACAGCCAGGATGAATTATTGTCCAAAAGGAAGGGGGACATGGAGGTTTCACTGTCTCTGAAGGTAATCCAACCTGTAGTCTTCCATTTTAAAAACATATTCCACCATTAGTGATATTTCAGATGCGAAGAGTGCTCTTACTCATAAAATTCTGCTAAAATCAAAGCTAGTACAGGCAAGCAAGGGCTTCATCTAGGTTCATTTTTTCAGACACTTGTCCTAAAATCTTATTTATTACATTGGTCAAGGAATAAATCTTGTTATTCCTGAAGATTGGAAAAGAGAGATTGAGGAAATGAAGATATTCTTTAGACAAACGCTTGTAAGTCTCCTCTGATGGAAAGGAAGATCTAGATCTAAACCACATCTATGAACTGGCTACCAAGAGGACGCTCTTTTGCCATTCACAGAGGTTGGAGCTGAGGTAACAGGCCCTAGAGAGACTTGAAACTTTCATTCACCAAAGTGAGAAAAGCTGTCCTGAAGACATACTACTTTTATCTTGGCTCCTTTTAGCTGCTTGAGGGATCTGGGAGCTTTGAAGCTGTGATCAGGTACCAGGAAATTCAGGGTTATGCAGTGGTGTGCTTCATCCAGTTTAAAACCTAGCACAAGTTGCACAGACAGCAAAATGAAGGTGTCAGGGGATTTTGTTGCACAGCTCCCTCTGGTATTAGTGACAGTTCTATGACTAAATCACTGTGATCGGCAAAAAAATTCTTTCTTTTAAAGGAACAGATTAGGAAAAATAAGGAACCAATTTAGTGGCTGAATGCAACTTCTGAAAGCTTATGGTACACTGATTTCCTTCTCCACTTTATAAGAAAACTACTTAAAACATAGAGAAAATTGTAAATTGGAGGAAGTACTAAATGTTATATAGCTTCAGTCCAAGCTCTGTCTTCTGTTCTCATTGGTATGTAGCATGTGCACCATACAGAGTGCTGGCTTTAAAAGAGTTGAATAGAATAAATGTCAACACTAAATAAATTCTATTGCCAACAAGCTGCCAGGAAATGTTTATCACACTTCTGGTAATGTGCAAAACAGTTACTGCACAATGATGAATCATACCTTATATTACACACATGTTGATCATAAACGTCTATCAGACTTTGGGCAATTTCCAGAATGTTGAAGAGACACTATAGCCTGTTGATGAGAAGGTCTGTCTTAGTAAGCTGATTTCTTCACTTTAAGTATAATAAAACGTGTTTAACTAGTTTTAGGTGGTTTTACGAGAGATAAAGGGAAAATGAATCTCTTTTTGATGTAGTGTACAAATACATGGATGTATATCAAGATATATTCATTTTACAGTGTTCTCATAATCTTCTTTTGTTTTCTGCCAATTATGTTTTGATAAAGATGTAATATTTTCTGGTAAATAAAGTTGAAAGATTTTTGTGGCATCAGTGCCATAGTAAACATTACTCAGATTTCTGTAGGTCCTAATTAGGAAACTGTAGAATTAACAGAGGCTTGGTTATAATTTATTTGGGTACAGACACAGGCTGTAGTTTCTACTGTTACAGCAGATACATGCTTCAGTCACAAATTTTAAAACATGCATACTGAACCCACCACACAAAGACACATAACATTATGCTACTGATGGGAACTGACAGAGCAACCTAGTGGCCCATGACAGAAGAAAATAAACTTTTATCTATTTTTATATCCAGACTCATGCCCTAAATGTCACATCATTCTTTCATTTGGACTTTCCCATCAGATCCAATGCTTACTGCAATATTGCTGTGATCAATCAGGATCAGGGAGAATTCAAAGGCATCACCCTTTGAGGGCAAAGTGAGACCAGTAGTCTGAATTTTCCTCAGTCTGAGAAGAATGACAAAGCCTCCTCCACTATTCTCTGTTTTGATTAGAGCAGTGATTTCAAGATGCTTTTTCCTTTAAACTTATCTCTCTTTTTTTTTCCTGCATTTACATTAGATAAAAACAGAATGGATCTAAGAAAAGGATTATGTTAGCAAAAAAAGTCCCAACAGGCTGTTTTCACACAATAAAAACTAATAAATGCATACTCTCTTATTTAGAATAGAAATCAGAGAATAAAACAGTTTTAATGTACTTCACTGGAACATTTAAATTGCTACATCATAATTAATTCCATTACTGTCCAAGAGTTACTAACTGACCACCTAGTTATGCATACCTTATCATTCTTTTAAATACTATTCTGAGACATTCTCCCTTGTTTTGAAATAAGGGCCAATTTTAAGGCCTCAGAAATGAAAATTTCTAATCAAATAAAGGTTTGGGTGGGTTTTTTTTGTTTGTTTTTGTTGTTTTTGTTTGTTTGTTTTATTTGGGTTTTTTTGGGTTTTTTTTGTTTGTTTTTGTTTCTCTTTTTTTTGTTCAATAACTGCTAAATTTTTTTGCTTTAGGAATGCTTTGGGCTGTTATAGAGAAGTCCTTTTTAATGAGGTATGTGCTTGAAATAAGATCAAAGGAATTTCAAGAAATAAAATGAAAATGAGGTCTCATAAAGAATCAGTACTGAAAATAAAAAAATCTCAGGAGTGTGTTATCCACTTACTAAATAACTTTTGAATTACCTCTGAAATCAGAGCATCCCTTATTATGAAATTTATAAAAATTAACTCCTCTGGAACCAAGATTCAGTACTCTGACATAGAGAAATGCAAAGGGTTATACAACTGTATGGCATATATTAAAAGCCTTTAGGCTCAAAATAACTACCTTCTGCAGAAGGAGTTTCCCGTGGCAGTGATGTAAAACTACTGTGTTCCCTTACAATTTTTCTATTCCAGTAACTAGAGAAAAGTATGATTTAGTAATGGTTCTCATAATGAGCCAAAATGCATTTTAGAAAGGTACAAAAATACATGCTAGCATTTGCCTGCAACAGCTGCAAAGTGTAAGCTAATGGAACCTAAACTGATTCCATGTGGAAAGAACTCTCATTCTTCCTTTCCTGTGGCATGAAAGATGGAAGACATAGGTTTGTATTTCAGGATGGAGACTGTACATGTCTTCAAGAGTTTCATTTTCCATATGAAGTGGTTTTCTCTACTGAACTGGGTTTGCATGGCAAGGATTTGGTAGTGGGGAGCAGGGAGTGGTTACAGAGGTGCCTTCTGTGAGAAGATGCTAGAAGCTTCTGCTGTATTCAGTGAAGCCAATGCCAGATGATTCCCAGAGAAATCCACCACTGGTCGGGGTGGAGTCCATCAGGCACAGTAGTAGAAGCCCTAGGATAACATCTAAGAATATTGGAGAAGTTAATAGAGAAGTGTCTCCCAGGGGATAGACTGCACCGTAGAGCATGGAAGGATGTGAGCAGCATTCTCCCTGGGGAGGGTGGAGCAGCAGAGATTGTGTGTGATGGACTGACCATAACTCCCACCTGCCATTCCCCAGCAGCACTGACAGCAAAAAGGTAGAAAAATCCTTTGTGTAGTTGTGTCCAGGAGAAAGGAAGAGGCAAAGGAATTGCATTATTACTGGCTCTCTTTCCCAATACTGATTTGATTTTTAATGAACTAATTCCCTTAAGCTGCATCTGTTTTGTCCATGATAGTAACTGGTAAGTAATCCTTTCCTGTCCTTACCTTGGTCCACAAATTTTTTGCTATATTATTTCTTCCCTGTAAGCTAAGGAAAGGAGTAATAGAACAGATTTAGTGGACATCTGGTGTTCAGCCAAAGTCAACCCACCACATATACCTTTGTAGTTTTTAAATAATTATTTTATTGCAACAGCCAGACTGACTGAATATATGAAATGAAGAATAAATCATGCTGCAAAGAGTTTATAAGCTGAAAAGCACAAGATGAAAGACAAAGAGAAATGGCTGAAGTCTATTTTCACAAATGAGGAAAGAAGGTCTAGAGAAATTAGGAGAAAGCCTTAAAAATTACTTAAATAATAATTTGTGACAGTCAAATTGACTTCAGCAGAAGTTAAACACTCCTGAAAATACCTGCTACATTCTTTCGTGCACCCAAAGAATCCTGAATTCTATCACCAGTTGTCTTGCTAGGACTTTACAATGTCAGCATAGAGAACTCTCAAAAAAGTAATGACTTGTGATACATGCCACAAAAGTCACATGCAAAATTACATGAAGTGTAGGATGATTGCTAATCATGCTCAATTCAATCCCTAGTTGCATAAGGAATGCAGGGTAGAAGTCTTTACTAGGACATTTATAGACATCCTGAAAAATTAGTGTAGAATATAAGAACTAGATTTACAAATAACTTCTAAAGTGGGATTTCAGCCATCATCAAGACTGTGTAAGATAAATGATCTTGTACAGCCTGAAAATCAGCATTCTGATTTTCACCTTTATTCAGAGTATTAAGCACCACTTGAAACTTCTGGGTTTTTTATTTCTTTTTTTCTTGATTTGCTTCTTCATATCTCTGTATTTATTCAGTATAACCTGACTGTGATCACTGTCTACCATTAAGCATTGCTCTCTAAATATTTCTTTTTTGCTTTATTTTAGTAAATAGTCTTGGATTCTACATTATAAAGCAGTTCATGAGTGAGTTGCCATGATGATTTCAGGTAGCTGGAGAATGTGAAGATACAATATATTGTGCATGTAAACCTACAAATATGAAAACAAATGCAAAAGTTATTTTTTTACCATGACGGGATGCCAAAGTAACCATATCAAAATCTAGATGAAACTGAAAATGCTAACTACTGTGTAACATTACCTTTTGATCATAAAATATTGAACATACAAAGGATATTTGTCAAGAAAATTTATATTTAGAAATGTGCCGGTTTGGACACAAATCCAGGAGGNAGGCACAAAAAAACCCTCCAGCAGGCGATGGGAAATGCAAGATCATCCCACGACAATATATATATGTATTTGTGTATAGAAATTTTTACACTTGACACTGTCAGATTTTCTGTAGACTGTCTGTTGTCTTTGATCCTACCACTTCAACCTCTGGAAATAATTTTTCTTTTCTTGTAGAGCACTGTAGACATGGACAAAATCTTAGTAAAAACCTCAGATACTTCAAGTAGCAGCTGTGTTGTTCTAATTTGTTCTTGCATATACAGATACACCATCACCAACATGTATATAAATTCAACAGATACTTTTGCTCTGCGCAATTTGTCATAAAGTGAGATACAAGTAAGAAAAGGGAGGCTGGAAACCATATGAAAACTCAGCCTGAAAACTGAAAATCAATAGAGTTTAGGGAGGTGCACTTGGGCCTTTGATAGTGTGTTGATTAAGTGATTTTGAATGTGAGGGAGACTAAAAAGTTCTTTATTTCTAGAGAAGACAAATTTTGAATTGTTCGACTCTGTTTTTCTGAATGTATATTTTTATATTCTTTATACGTCTTTACATAATTTGTATCTATATAGGTAAACCTAAAGAATAAAGTAAGCTTGTCTATATGAGAAAGTGATTTTCAGAACAATCTTTTAGGAAAAAAATGCCAACAACAAATGAACCTCATTTGAAGCACAATTTATGTGTCCAGGAAATATAAACAGGATTTTGGCTTTGAATTTCAACTTTTAATATTAGAAAATATTCTTTTGTTTGTGATTTACTGCACATTTCTTTTAAACTTGCCAGAATATAATGCTTTGTCCCAATTATACAAGGCAAAGAATGAGCCCAAGTCCCCCAGACAATAACTTCATGTTACTGTGTCTGTACTGAAAAGAGAATAGCCCAATGGTAACCTTTTAATCTAATATTTCTTTCACTCTTCCCATCCTTTCTATAGTCTAGGTGGACAATACCAAGTAGAAAATCACCAGTCTTGCTCTTCTAGTACATGCAGCATTGCTGCAATTTCTCCCCATCCCCAAATCCCATCCCCATTGCTGGAGATTTTCCTGCTGTGCATTAGAAATGGGGCCAGATCTCTAAGATAAATTTGTAGCATTGATAGCATGTTACACAGCTGTTTCCCAGGCTTGGGAGTGGGTTGGGAGACTAGATAGTCTTATTTTCTTGTGTCTGTGGTCTTAAAAACATGAGACATCTGAAAGGCTCATCATGACAGTGTTGGAAAGTTATTTTTGGTAGTGGGAATTAAGTCTGCAGTAGTCAAAATTTATACTGTCTACATGGAAGATACTCAGGAAAAACTTGTTCTTTAGCATGCTCACATCTCCTTGAGAAAACTACTTATATTGGATTTTAGTAAAAAAATAAAATTAGTCACAATCAAATGCTCTCTGGTGATGTTCTTTTAAAAAATTCACATGGCACACAGAGAGACCTAATATTTAATATAAAAATTTACATATTTGATAAGATATTTGATGTTACACAGAATTTCTGATTTACTCTTGTCTTGCAAAGAGATAAACACAATACAAAAGTAAGTTGAACTTGGCAAAAACTCCCAGCTATTGTAATACACAACTTGTTCACAATACCAGTGAGATTTCCACTACTGGTCTCTACAACATTCTCTCTGTCTGGGTATCCTCTATTTCCAGGAAAGAATATGTGGGTGGAATCCAGGTCAAGCCCACTGTTCTTTTTCAAATCCTGCTCTTTGTTCAATTCTTATATTCTTTGTTATGTTGGGGCACATATTCAGTCTCTACATGCTGGTCCGGCTAACCCAGGGAGACACATTTTAATGAACTTGTTGAGAAACACTTAGATCACCAATTGATCCACTCAACTGTTGATAGCTATTTATCTAAAACCTGGGTCACTCTCCCGTCCCCTTTGTGTTGAAATAAATTCAGCTTCTTTACAACAGCTGTAGTGAGTCACAACCTGCATTATCGAATGAGCACATTCAGGAGCAAAACAACTTTGCTCATCTGCTTTAACCATTCTTTCATTTTAAGGGTTTATTGATCAGTCAAAATACAAAGACCATACACACAAATATTAAAAAAAAAAAAGTTATATATGATGGGGAGGATCAGCAACATTCAAAACAGTAAGAAGAAAGTCAAATTGAGGCATGGCCAGCAGGCTGAGCGAGGTGATGCTGACCCTCTACTCTGTTCTCATGAGACGCCACCTGGAAAACCACATCCACCTCTGGCGTCCCCAGCTTCTACCAGTTAAAATGAGTCCAGAAGAGAGCCACCAAACTGATTAGAGAGGCTGAGCACCCCTACTATGAGGAAAGGCTGAGTGAATTGTGTTTCTTCAGCCTGGAAAAGAGAAGTCTTACAGCTTCTCTAGTGTGAGAGTGATGAAAAACTCTAACAGATTGCCCAGAGAAGTTGTAAATTCCCCGTCCCTGGAAGTATTTAAGGACAGGCTGGTTCTCTGAAAAATGTGATCTAGTGAAAGGTGTCCTTGTCCTTGGCAGGGAAGTTGGAACTAGGTGAATTCTAAGGTCTGTTCCATTTCAAATGATACTATTCTACAAAATGGATAGATTGGAGAAACACATAAACACGAAAGCAGATGTTTCAGGTGAGGTGCTAATAACATGTTTTTTAAGTGTTGTGTCATAGCACTTTGTTTGCATATACACTGATGTCCTATTTCTAATAAACAGTGGTGACATATTAATACTTCTTTCATGTTGCTTTAACTGCCGTGCAACTAATAAAAAACATATTCTTTGGAAGAGGACTCTGGTTCTTACTTAAAGCATATTATGGTGGGTGTGGGGAAAGTGTTCCCTTTTATGTTTCTGAAAAAATGTTTTTGTTAAATGTCATGTTGACCTATCTGGGAAACTTTCTTTATTTACAATAGAATTCTTTAAAATGTAACCATGGAGCTATGTAAAAAAATAAATCAAGCAAAAGAAAGTAAGAAACTATTGTTAATGCTGAATTATTATCTTATTATTAGAATTATTATTATATGTTTTAAAACAGTAGTTTTCAGTGGGAACAATACACCTGAAGGTGTTTGAGTAGCTTTATGTTTGTAAGTAGCACAAAAAAGAGAAGGTCAAACTTTTCAGCAGGACCTATTGCAATAGGACAAGGTGTATAGGTTTTAAACTAAAAGAACATTGATTCAGACTAGATATTAGGAAGAAAATTTTTATGATGGCAGTGGCAGAGAAACCCCAGGACAGGTTGCCCAGAGGTGTGGCAGAGTCCCATCCCAGAAAACACTTTAGATCAGGTTGGACTGGCCTCTGTGCAACCTGATCTATTTGAAGACGTCTCTGCTCATTGTTGGGGAGTTGGACTGGGTGACCTTTAAAGATCTCTTCCAAATCAAATTGTTTATTATTCTCTAGTCAGGTTCTTGGGTCATGCTATTAACCTCTTAAAGCTTTTATTGTTTGTGTATTGCTATTGCCTTCTACCACCTGAGTGCTGTTACAAGGCATTTCCTTCTTTATAAGCCTGGTTTTTATTGACAGCTTATTTTCTTCATCAAAAATACTTAATTATTTACATTCAAAATTATTATACTTTATGGAAACATGTTTTAATTTTTTCTCAGTTCCCCCATCTGGTTCTGCTGAATGAAAAGGCTTGTAACATTCACCAAGGATAACAATAAAAGCAATTGCCAAATAGCTGATTATATTTTTTCAGCCTGCATCTTAGAGCTTTTATTTTCTTTTGGTTTTCATCCCAAACTCCATTTGCTAATAACTTTCAATGTAGGAAGAAAATAGCTTTAATATCTGTCCTTAGCTGCAGGAATGAGTGCTAATCAGCTATAAATTAGTTCTAGTCATTCACAAGCAGTTAGGGTAGGCTCATGATGCGGAAAATAATAATTAAAAAGCTACTCTTCTTGCAGAATTTAATTTCACCAGCAGAAACTAGCATGGATGACTGGCCATAAAAAGCTGAGATAGTCTATTGTGCAAGATGTTTGGATTTTTTTGCTCCTTTTAATATTATAATATCTGACTGTCTAAGGTGCCAAACCAGAAGTAGTTCAGGACACATGATTTTTCAGAAAGAGCTCATCATTTAAAGGCTTCCTGTTGCTCATGATAGAATTTCAGACTTCAGAGGTACTACTATAAATGACCCCTAAATACTTTGTTTTGACTGACCGCATTTCATACTTCAAAGTGTAGTTTGTGAAGTCTTGTAAAGTACCTGCAAAATACAAAATCTAAGTGTTTACACTTAGATACTTCTTGTCACAGAAAGGAAAATAATATCAAGGTTTCCATGATTTTACTAATAATTTTTCACAGGGTTTTCAATTTCTATCAGTAAGGAAATAAAAACAAAATGCTTTTAGCCTTAATTAAATATATTTTTCATCTAAAATAATAAGTGAAGGTTTAATTTTAGAACTTTTGTTAGCATTTTAGTACTCTGATTTTTAAGTTAGAGCTTTAGCTACTCAAATATCAGAAGATGCACAGAAATTTAAATTAAAAATATTCAGTATACCTCTTTGGATAGAACAGTAGTTTAATACTCAGTATAGTGGAAAATTAGGATATTTTATTCAAATATAAGTCATAGAACCATGCTTTGAAATACTGATTTGTATATGTATCGAAGTATAATTTTCCACTATTGGCAATGCCATATGAATGTATCCAGCTATAAATATAAGCACTATTCATACACAAAAAATATCATTTGTTCACACTCAATTTGGGCCTCTGTAGTGCAAGAAAGACGGTGACAAACACCAACTCACCAGAGGACCTCTCAGATTACTCAGGGCTGGAGCACTAAATGTAAAAGTGGAAGCTGAGAAAGAATGGCTTCTTCAGTCTGGAGAAAAAAGGAGAGAGAGAGCTTTAGCTGTCTGCTGGGAAAATGTAGAGAGAGAAGAGATCAGACTTGGAGAAATACTGTAGAAGAGCAAAATGCAATGGAGACAGATTGCTAGAATGAGTTCAAATATCACCTTTAGGGTGACAACACCAGAACAGGCTTCCAGGAGGTGGTGGAACCTCTTGGAAATGCTGGATGAAACCTGTGCAACACAGTCTCACTGGACTTTCACAGTACAGGAGGCTGGCAGAGACACCTTCAAGAGACACTTTCAAGAGGTTGTTTCCACCTTCACTACTGTGATTCCACATATCTACTTAATGAAGGTTACTAAAGGATTTTACAAGAATTTGTTGATTATTCTGATGAATTATTGCAGTTCTGCATATAATTTTATTTTCTTAATATGAATTGGACTACATAGAATACATCCTAAAATATATCAGTATGTCTTTGTCTGTCTATCTGCCTATCTGTCTATCCATCTATCTCTCTATCTATGTATCTATTCATAAGATTATAAACTATGCAAGGCCAGGAGTTGGAGTTGATGATCCTTGAAGGTCTCTTCCTCAGTTAATTCTGTGATTCTGCCATAGTGACTATTAAATTACATTGTCTTTTTGTCATCAAAGTCACTTAGAATACTTAATGATAGTCCAATTCCTTTAAAATAGTGAATGCTATCAACTTTCCCTGGTTGACAAGCAGAAGGAAAGTATGGGAAGAGGGGTTTTTACAAAAAGCCATGTAGTGATATGAACAAGGGAGAATTGCATTAAAGTGAAGAGTAGGCTTAGATTAGATATTAGGAAGAAATTCTTTACAGTGAGAATGATGAAGAACTGGAACTGGTTGCCCAAAGAGGTTGTTAACTCCCTGTCTCTTAAGATGTTCAATGCCAGACTGGACTGGGTTCTGAATAACCTGGTCCAGTGGAGGATACCCTGCCCATGGCCAGGGGGTAGAGGTAGATAATCTTTAAGGTCCCTTCCAATTTCAGCCATTCTCTGATTCTAATTGGAATAGCATCATAGTTTAATCCATGGTTTGTACAGCCTTAGCTTTGATTTGCAGTGTGTAAGCTTTCTGAGTGACAGGTAATTAAGCCATGAAAATCTAGGCAGTCTAATTCAGAAATAGTATTTTGATTTTAGTGGGAATTGTTGCGTTTCATTTTTAACATATGCAAATGGAAATTGTTGTGGTATACCATAGAACACTGTTCCTCTTTAGGATTAAACTCTCCTTGGGTAAACTCTTTTAATATGCAAGTTACCATTCCAGTATATGCCAATCACAGAAATGAAAAATCGATACATTTCAAATAGCCTGACATCTAGTAACATACAAATAGCTCAACAATTCATCACTGACTGCAGAGGCATATCTGAGTGATATTGATATGAGCAGTATTTGAAAAGTTTAATGTGCCAATATAAAATCTTTCAGTCCGGGTAAATGCATATATGTTTGAAAAAGAAAGAAAATATTATTTCTCTTCCTAATAGTGTGCTATGTTGGCCAATAATATCCACATGTGGCTCTGTCAAAAATTGACTAGAAAAAGTCTTACCAGATTAGAATCTTACTGGAGATGTGTAGTGAACTTGAAAATTTAATTATTATTGTGCGACCATCTATTTATTTTGGAACAATAGTCTCAGAGTTCAACAGCAAATCACTGTAAAATTCTACTTTTATTAAAGCCCACACAAGCAAGACTAGAAGTTTCATTTTTCAGGGGAAAATAAAATTAAATTCCATCTGCATTTCCTTCATTACCTAAGCACTAAGCACTAAGTGATTAAATTTCTAGAATGATTCTTCAAACTAGCAGTTTCCCTCCATTCACATTTTCATTTGAATTACACCTGGCCACAAAAAAAGGGCCTCAACACTACACTCTGACACACATGACACTACTCTTCATGTACAGAAAAAGTTCCATGAAATTTAGAGAAAGTTTCTTCTTCATCCAAATTTCTCAACAGTCTCTAGAGCTTACAAGGCAATGTTGTTTAAAATTAATTGTAATCTATCAGGAGATAAATAACTCCTTCTTTTAGAAATTTTGTTTCACATCAAGTATTTGACTTAGTGTTGCAACTCCGAATTCCTGCTAGACATTCCTGTCACTAACTTCCAGTCCCTTTTTGTGGCTGAGACCTGTAAGAATGCAATGGCTATCTCAAGATGACCATGGAGTCTGGTTGAGACTAACCAAGAAAACCCCATCAAGACTGCCATAACAAGTCTCACAGGATTTGCTCTCTGTTAGATTCATTGGTATTCAAGAACTTTGTGTCCTGCTTGATGGCTTTGAGACAGAAATTGATGTATCATTTTTCATATATTAAGGCCAGCTACATTCTTCACCACTTCACACCCATTACTTTGTTCAGTCTTTCTGCCATGCTGTCAGTGAAATGATACTGGGTTCATTTAAAAACAGAATTTGGTCTGTCATCTTCAGGATGGGCTGCAAAAAACAGCAAATGATTTCCAGGCTCCTTGTACCCCTCCTGAGGAACAATAGAACATTTCTCTTTTAGAACTGTAGTCTTTACTTAAACAAGAAACCCCTTGAAATCTTTTTACCTAAATATTTTTGTTATATTTGAGCATAGGGACAATGATATTTTCTTCACTTAAAATAAAAACAAATGAATACAAGCTAGTTGCAATTAGAAAAAAAAAAGAAACTTATCAAAAAAAGAAGAATTTAGTAGCAAACCTAGGGTTTTTAAAAATATGCTAGCAGAATTCCCTTTTGGATTTTGGATTTCCTTTTTGGTTTCAGGTATTTCAAGACAATTGATTTAACCCCTTATGACTCAAGTGAATGGAACTCAAATATATAGAAGTAACTTCACCTTTAAAAAGAAATGTGATATTTTATACACTTTTCTTTATGGACTTTTTAGCTAGGTTTTGGGTGCCCTGTCCCTGGCCAGTGTTCAAGGCCTGGTTGAATGAAGCCATGAGCAACCTGCCCTGGTGGGTGGCATCACTGTCCATGGCAAAGGAGGTGGAACAAGGTGATCTTTGATGTCTGTGCTGGTTTTGCCTGGTTCAAGTTAGTTTTCTTCACAATGGCTGCTTTGGGGCTGTGCTCTGGATTTGTGCTGAACTCAGTGTTGATAAGAAAGGTATTTTTATTGTTGTTGAGCAGGGCTTACACAGAGCCAAGGCCTTTTCTGCTTTATAGTGCTGCCATGCTGGAGAGAAGGCTGTAGGTGCATGAAAACGTGGGATGTGCCACAGTCAGGAAAAGTATCTCCAACTGACCAAAGTAATATTTCATATCATATAAATCATATCATATAAATCATATCAGCATATAAAGTGTGGGGATTAAGGAGGAAAAAGAGAACATTTAATGTAATTGTGATTGCCTTCCCAAGTAATCATTACATGTAATGACCACACATGGAAAGTGTGAATTAATTTCTGCTTATCCATGTGAAGCAGCAAAATAATTCTTTGTTTTGCTTTACTTGTGTATGCAATTTTTGCTTTCCGTGTTAATTTTTTTTAATATCAACCCATGACTTCTCTTGCTTTTACCCTTCCAGTGTTCTCTCTGAACAAGTGGCTGCTTGGTGCTTGGCTGCTCACTTGGGTTGACCCACAACAAGTCCCCGGCCATTATATGACACTATGACACACAAGAGTTTACATGAATGATCTTTGACTCTAGTAATATATATATTTTCTGCCCTTGAAATTATTTTATTTTATTTACATGTTTTGTAAAACTGTCAGAACAGGCACATATGTCATACGGTGTGCTACATGGCTTATGTATCTAGCATACAGCATGTGCTATTATCTTCAAGTATATATTCATGAGTCTTCAGACATTTTTTATGAATTGAAAAAGAAGAAAATATTGCTTGCAAAGCCATTGAGATGATGTTGGAGCACACTAAAAAAGTGCAGAGGTAACCACTTGTCACTGAGTGTGAAGTATAAATGTGTTAGTAACATGAAATTAGGTATGTAGAAATGGAAGGTGAGGAACAGAGTTCCTTCTTAAAAACCACAATTCAGAGCAAAGCTTCTTACAGCAAGAGTCAAGTAGGAACTGTCTTAATTTTGTAGTAGAGGTTGGCTAAGCAGAGGTTAAGTCGGAACCTTTGAGATGGAGAGGTTTCTGGAAAAGAAAAGAAATTTTAAAAAAGGAAGAAAAGAAAAAAGGAATTTCTATATCCTTATGTCATCTCTTTCTATGCTCTTCATAGGCATAATAATAAAAGAAAGCAGAATCCACACAGTAGATTTATATGCCACAGGATTGGCGTCTGGTGTGTACATCCTAACAGTTTAGCAACCTTCAGCTGATCAAAGTGAGTACTGTTTGCAGTTAAATTCCTTTATTAGATACAAAATAACTGAATCATCCTCTTAATACTCACTGGCAGCCAGCTGAAGTCAATGGCTCATGCATAGCCTTACAAGTAGACTGAAAAAAATTACTGACATGTACCCCAGACATAATTTGGCATTAGTTTGGGGGCAAAACACAAGAAGGAGGGAAGTGATGGGTTCCTGGAGCCATAAAATCTGAGAGAGCACAGAGAGGCTCAGCAGGACCAGGTCTGACCTGTCAAGGGCATTGCCACAGCAGTAACAAGAGATTTAAACACCTCTAGGGAGCCAAGCAACCCTAAGTGAGGAGCACTGAGTAGGGGAATAGAGGGGACAAACAGGACATGGCACATCAGAAGGACACAGCATGGGAGTTTGCATGGCAGTGTGCACATAGGAGGGGCAGAGTAGCCCTCCCAGCTCCTAAGGTGAGCTCACCTGGTGGCTTTTCCTTACCCAACTACAAAAGACCCAGCTATGGTTGAAAGCCATTGCTAGAAGGAGTATAGTGACCCAGATGGAGCTCCCTCACATTTACCCAACTGTCTGGGTTTCTGACCACAGGGAGTGTTTGAGCTTTTGTGCTGGAGGGCAGCAGAGAAGTAGGGGCAGCATGCAGAGTTGGGAGTGCAATGGACAGCCCAGCTGAAGTGCACCTACACTGATGCACATGGCATGAATAACAAACTGGAGGAGCTTGAAACCACTGTGCAGGAAAGTTATGATGCATTTGCTGTCATGGAAACATGGTGGGATGACCCCCGTGGCTGGAGTGGTGCAAGGATGGCCGTGAGCTGCTCGGAAGGGACAGGCGTGGCAGCAGCGGCGCTGCGGTGGCTCTGTGCAGTGGGGAGGGTGTTGGCTGCACAGAGCTCGAGGGCAGCGATGAGGAGGTTGGGTGCCCGTGGTAAAGGTCGGGGAAAGGCCAACAGGACAACCTGACCAACCAGACCTCCTTTTATACCAGGTGACCCACCTAATGGATGAAGTAAAGGCTGTGGATGTAGTCTACCAGGACCTCAGCAAAGCCTTTGACACCATCTCCTATGGCATGGGAAACTTTTGGCCCATGGCCTGGACAGGTGTACTTTTTGCTGTGTTAAAAAATGTCTGGCTACACCCAGAGAATGGAGATGAAAGGTTTTACATCCTATTGGTGTCCAGGCACTAAAAGTGTCCTCCAGGGCTCGATACTGGGGCTATTCCTGTTATATATCTTTATTGATCATCTGGATAAGGGGATTAAGTGTACTGTAGTAAACTCATAGATGATACCAAGTGGAGTGGGAGTATTGATCTGCTGGAGGGCAGGAAGACTCTGCAGAGGGATCTGGACAGACTGGATCAATGGGCCAAGGCCAAGGGTGTGAGGTTTGACAAGGTCAAGGATTCTGCACTTGGGTCACAACAACCCATGCAGTGCTGCAGGCTGGGGACAGACTGGAAGGATTCCCAATGGAATAAGACCTCCTAGGGGTGCTGGTCAACAGCAACTGAACACAAGCCAGGAATGTGTCCAGGTGGCCAATAAGGCCAAAGGCATCCTGGCCTGTGTCAGGAAAACTGGTAAGCAGGACCAGAAAAGAGATTGTCCCCCTGTTCTTATCACTGCTGTGGCTGAACATTTAGAAAGTTCTGTGAAGAGTGGCTGAGGGAGCTGAGAGTGTTTATTCTGGAGAAGAGGAGGCTCAGGAGTGACTTTATCACTTTCTAGAGCTACTTGAAAGGAGAATGCAACAAGGGGAGGGTCTCCTCTACC
>VZRX01003789.1:5347-34485 GCA_013398075.1 Notiomystis cincta
TCTATACACTTGTGTATTCAGGAACATGAGATCAAATGACTTGAAGGTGGCTGTTTTTAAAAATATCTTCAGGCTGCTTCTACACTCCCAGCTCTTCCAGCTGAATTGTCTGACCAGTCACCCTCATCTTTCTGATGTATCTTAAAAGCATGCATGGACAGAGATTACAAGAAAAACACCCCAAAAAGCAGTCATGGCAACCCTAAAATGTTTTAAGTTGAGCCCTTGAGATCAAGAGTCTTACTGACAGCCCCAGCCCTAGACTTTTTCAGTACTTCAGAGAGTCAGGATAAAAGGAAACATAAATGTCAGGGTAAGTCAAGCTTTGAGGCAGTATTTATGACAAACTCCTGCCTAACTTGAACTTGCAGTTTTCAAGAAGAAGTATTGTGTTTGGTTTGATTTATCTTAACAGCACCACACAGAGAGCTGCTGGAAATATTTAACTGATGAAGTTGTGATAAATAGCAGAGAAACTTTTTTTTACTATTATTTTAGCAATATTTTCACTTTTAATTTAAAAATTTGACTTTAGCAACTTACAGCTGTACTGTTGAGGGAAAAAGGAGAAATATTTAATGATCAGAAACATGTTATCAATTTATGTCTGTATTGATTCAGGAGCCTATACTTTGGGAAAACACTTGAAATTAATAGAAGCCACTACTTCAGAATTACTGAATTGGCAGTTTGAATTACTTGTTGGATGTAAGAGAAACAAGGCAATGTTACTCTGTTTTCTGCAGCTGATATATCCAGGAGTCACAGAGAAGAAGTCTGTGCCCCTACAACAAGTGTAGTGTCCATCCAGGTTATGTGAGGCATGGTTAGTTCTTTCATCCTCCATTCTTTCACTGGCAATGTGTCTTGTTTGCTTTCTTTTTTTTCCACTTGCATTATTCTTTAGTCTGAAAGAAGAATAGTTTTGATTATAAAGGCAAAACTTGTGGGTTTTTGTTTACGTGTGATGTTAAATGAACTTAAACGGATTTCAAGAAGACGATAAAGGTAACGTAGATCAATAGATAATGGATAGACAAAGAAATAAAGACAGACATGACTGTTTTCTTTGTTTTCTGTATCTGCTCATCTGTTCCATTCAAAACTGACAGGTAAAATTATGCTGCTGACTTACCTGCCATGACTTTCTCACTCCTAAACCTGAGAGCTGGGGAACACCTGTTTGCATTCCACATGTCTGTGCAGAAATGTGTCCTTTGAGACTGGGCTGTCCTGTGCCAAGCACAGTGGATAGGCATGTTCTCCAGACAGCAGCTGGCTGCTCTTCTGTGCCTGAAAATTTGGGAAAAATGTTTGCAGCACAGCTCAGGAGGAAGAGCCAGAGCAGGCAGCTCCCTTCAATATTGAGTTATTTCAGTTCTCTTTCAAGTGGTGGGAATGTTTCCCACCCAAGCAGGCTGTGCCAGCACCAAGTGCTTTTGGCAAGTCCAGTCTGCCAAGCTCACTCTCTGTAGGGAACTCTCAACTGGCAGCTGACTTTTTGCCATTCAGTCCCACAGAGATCACTGCAAAGCCTCTCAGCAGGACCAGATTATTCCTTCTGAAATACCTTTTAACCTACAGGCAATAAAACATTTAAGGTCACGGTCAGCTGGCCTGAGATCCTGTGGTTACCTAGATCTGATAGCCTCTACTCTAGATGCTTTTAGGCATTGCAGTTTCCTCCTGAGAGTTCAGGTCTTTCCAATGAGTGTAAAGCTTTTTAAAGCTGGAATTTAGTACTGTGAAGTCTTGAGCTGAGGGAATCCATAGGTTACGTTCTGGGTGGTTGTACATCAATGTATCAGAGCACGGCAATTCTGCTGTGATCTGAAGGCAGAGTTAATGTTGTCTGCACTTGGCCTTTCCCAGCTCCAGGACTGAGCACTGCTGTCTGCCAGGGTTTGCCAAATACAGTCACCAAGAGAAAATCAATGCTAATCAATGCCTACAGACAAGGTTGGAAGCAGAGTGCCTCCCGGGAGACTTGCTGACTGCTGGCTGTCATCCTTTAGCTTTTCATTAAGGTTTTAGGCTACCTAAGAGTCTGTCTTTCGAGGTGTAGAGAATTTCAATGAAGAGGGACCTTCCTCAGCTCTCAGATACTGTGCCCCCAGCCATCTGCAGAAAGGTGTATGCATGGGAAACCTCTGCTGCCCTGTGCTACCTCTCTGCATTGCTTGCCAGCATAAAAGTCGGAGACTTTGTCTGAATCCCAGTGCAGGCCACACTGAGATCCACAGGACTCTCACTGGCTTCTTCCTGCCCTTCATCCTGAGCCTCTTCTGTGTATTTTGTGACACTGACACTCAGCAGGACAGATGTACTGCTGCTCTTTGCCTCCTTCTGGCTCCCAGTGCTGAGGGGTCTCTTCTCCAAAAGAAGTTTATCATGGGGCTCTCTCTGCTGGGGCTCTGCTGGGTTTGCAAATCCAAGGCAGCAAAACAAACTGCAGAGGGATGGGGTGTGTGTTTGTGTGCACATATGGAAAGAGAGTGGAGCGAGAATGCAATGGGATGAGGCTGTGTCCCTTACAAGAGAAGAGTTGGACCCAAGTCAGAGTGCAAAGAAAATGCTGCCCATGGCTTACAGACAGAACAAAAGTGAATAAATTCAACCAGATATAGGTATTGACTGGGCACAAAGCAATCTCTACCTTTTGTAACCCAAGTACTTTTTTGAGCTGCTTCTTCCACCCACCTTCTCCCCTCTGATTCTCTCAGCACCTGCTGTATTAAAAATACAATTACACCCTTGAAAAGTGGTGGATTTAGACTCTGTCACTGTGTCAATGACCTTTAGATTTAAGACTGGCTCCCAAGTGACCCCTGCCCCACAGGTCAGTAGTTAAGTCGCCCATTCTCTCCACCTCCTTTCATCACCCAGCCTTCAAAGAACAAAAGTCAGATCTGCCTTGCTCACACAGCTTTAGCCATGGTCGCTGCATATCATTCCCTAGCAGCAAAGAAATTTGTGGGAAATGGTTAGATACTGGAAGGTGAGTTGCTAAATTGTTCATGAATTGTTCAGAAAAGGTGTTAGAATGGATCTTAGTGTCCAAAAACAACTCTGCTTTGCCATTTAATGTGGCTGTCCCAGGAATCCTGCAAGTCCCTCTCTGTGATGCTCCTTGTACCCTCCCCCCCCCTGATTTAGACAAGGTACAACAAACAAGGCTGCTGAGTACAAACCTCACCACAAAGTCTTCCTCAGCCTGGGCAATCCTCCAGGAAACCACGAGGCACCACACAGGTGTGGGATCTCACTGTGGACTGTCCAGTGCCAGGCACAGCACGTTCACATCCACCAGGATTTGAATCCACAGAATCTCAAGCCAAAACCCGGATTGCAGACCTGTCCTACTTCCAGCCACAGGCTGGGATTCATGCACAAGGCTACAGCATCCTTGCAAGATACATTTTCAACTTACTCCTTTCCTCACCCTGCCCAAATACCCAACTTCAATTACATTCCACAGCCACAACGGGGGTACTGAGAAAGTGGACAGGATGGGTGTGATGGACAGCAGGCTGCACACTTGTTCCTGGTTATCAGAACAGTGTTCAGTGACACTGCACCTCTCCTGGCAGCAGTTCCCGTAGGCTCCGTGACAGGTGAACAGCGGCAGAACTTGTTTCCTGCCTCTGGAGAAAGTAATCCTTTTCTGAGCTGAAATGTGCAGCTACATTCTTCCACTGATCCTGTTAGGAGTTCCAAGTAAAGGAGTACCTCACTGAAATTTCTGCATCACAAATTCACAGGAGTATACCCCACACCCTCTGTGCAGGTTAGGAGTACTGTGTGTTGGAGAGGGCCATGACTCTTCTAACTTTCCAGCTGACTCCTTTTTGTACCAGGAGATACCAAAATAGCTTCCAGAAGATGCCACCTTAGCTGATCTTCCTTGCTTTATTGATAGCCATAACGTCACAGAAAAAAAAAAAAAATTACAAAAGTAAAAAATAAATGCTGTTTTATACAGCAGTGCTAATTACTACCATGGGACATTAGGGCCCTTAGGACAGGGGATATTTTTGTCACTTGTACTCAGGTTTTGCCACTGCAGCAGCATATCTGAGACATTTTCAGCCAACTCCAAATAACTTGGTACATCTCCATGGCACAGGTCCTGTTATCAACAGCACTGTGTTGGCATAGCTGTACCATGCCCACTTCCAGAGCAGGGATTGCCACATGATCCTCAGCACACAAACTAATTTGGCATCACCTGCTGCAAGCAGAGGGCTCTCTCTGGGGTGACATTGCCTTGCTTTCTATAAATACATTCTAGGCATCACACATAAATACATTTTGAACCTCACATTTGCTGATTTCCTGACTTTTATATGTAATTCCTAGACATGATGCTTTCCTGGCACACATTTTGTGCAGAAATTCCCCTCTTGTATCATAGAACACTGTCAGGGATGTGAGACATCCAGTCAAGCATGAAACTGGCACCTGTCCCTGTGGTCCCAGTGATTTCCCATCTCTTCCTCACAACTTCTGCATCTTTCACCCTCTCCTAGCCTCAGATTCAGCTGGGGATTAGGTCATTCCCACCAGAGCTTAGCCAGAAAGAGCAGCTTTACATCCTAAGCTCCCCTCAACTTTGAAATAATTTTTCTATCTGAGCCTAGACTCCTGTTTGAATCTTTAGGTTGTGCCTATCTGAACATCTCCAGATAACAATGGATTAATTCTTTAGGGAGTCTTGTGCTTTTAAAATGAAGTTAATTGAAAGCTTTTGAATTGTGAATGTTTGGAAGAGATAAATAACAACGTTGCACACTGAAATTTTAGTTATGTGTCTTTTTCAAGGGCTGGTCAAAATCTACTTAGCACATAGATGGAAATACAATACAATCCAAAAATTTAAGAAATTGTAATAAACAAAGAATTCCTGTCATTTTTCATCATCTGATAATATTGTTTCTACCACCAAGACTCTTGCAATAAGAGACAGTAGAAGAATTCTTTGCTGGAAATTACATCCTAATGTTTTTGGGACCCTCTACCAAGTGATATGCAAATGTAAAAAGAAATTCTAGAAAAGTTTAGAAAGACAAAGATTAGTTTCTTAAATAATTTATTTGGAATATATTAGGTGTTAAATAACATCATATAGCACAAAGTGTTATCAGTTGCACTGTATTTGTTCATGATCACACAGATAAGAAATCCCCAAAACACAAAGAAGAAACTTGACCAAAAAAAAGAAATCTTTGGTAGAGAGATCTAGGGAAACACTTGCTGAATGTGACAGTAGGGAGCCCCTAAACTGAAAGGAGATCAAAGGGAGCAGTGATACGAACCAAAGCAATAACAAGAAGGGAAGGTTTTTAGCATAGAAAATACAACAAGCATGTTATGTTACAAAATTGCCAGGTTTTCTTTCCCCTTCCCAGTATGACAGCTGCTCACAAGATGTTTTTCCTTGCCTTGGTGATGTGTGTTTCCTAGGATAGCGAGTGACTGATGGACCCAACAGCACCACCACGCCTCAGCAGTAAGTGCTCTGATTTACTTGGACTAATTTGTCCTGCTGCAACTCCAGCAAGTCAGCAGAAAGCTGGGGGGAGGACTTGGCTCATTACCTTTGAGGTGCTGTGCAAGGAGAGGCTGTGGCTCCATTTACTCACATTAGATGGGCAGAGGTGGGGGGAAATGAACCGTGCAAAGGAGTCCCCGTGCTCAGCTGCTCTCCAGGGCCATCCTGACAGCTCACAAACCCAGGGATAAACAAACTGTTAGCAGTGTTCAGAACAAAGCCAAATCGACATGAACTCGTTCAGCTTTGTTGTTTTTCTTTCTTTCTTTCTTTCTTTCTTTTGGTCAGAATCTGTCCCCTGGCATGCCTGTACCTTACAGCACCAGTGCTGGATGGGGTGAGCCGTGTTCTTACCAGACTTTGGCTTTTGTCAGTGCTGAGAACAGCTCAGCATACCCATAGCAGGAGGCAGCCCTGGCTTCTTTGGTGCACCTGGTGCTTGGTGAGGCTCTGAAAGGCAGCTCAGCTTCAGGTGCCAAATCCCCTCATGCAGAAGGGCCGTACATGCTGCATGCACAAACCCTAGTTCTGCTTTCTGAAAGCACCTTCTTGTCTCATGAACAAATAGAAACAGCCCAGGAACATGCCTTGGCCTGCAGGAAATACATTTCTTCATCAGTCTTAAACAATTGTCTTTTCTAAGCCTTGACGTGTGCCTTGGTCTACATGGAAATCGAGAGGGACTTGTGTCAGTGGGAACACAGGATCTCACCAGAAAGCCAATCTACTAAAACCTGGTGTCATTTTCTCTGCTGTTTTGAGCTGCTCATAACTCACATGAGCAGACCAGGCCTTGGCTGGCATAGGTAATAACTCAGTCAGGAAATTGAATTGGATTTTTTTGTGGGCAGCAGTAATCCACAGTGGCCACTTTCATGAAACCTCTTTTCATGCTGCTCATCATCTAAACAGCTGCAGGGTGATGATTGGTGTTTTTTCTGACAGGGAAGTGACTCACAAATGGAAGATATTTACATTTTTTTTGTGTTTGTCCTTGCTCCATTGGCCCATTTGGGGTAGTGTCCAGGTGGGAGAACCTCAGCTAGAGCAGGTGAAAGTAGGGAGTTTAAGGGCAGTCAGCGAGGCATGCAGGCATAACCATGGACATAGTCTTGTCCACAAAGGTTTTCAGGGTGCATCACTGAGGGTCTTTGTCCTGGGACCTCCCTCCCAAAGCAAGACCTCCCCCATTGCTCAGTTCCTACAGAAGAACAAAGCCATTGAGCCACCAACCTCTTTGATGGGATTTTAAGGCAGCTGGGGCACAGCTGACCATCTTCCTTCACATGCACACTCACTGCTGTGGAGGAGATTTACTTAGCCTGTTGAACCCACTGGAACTCACCTATAAGTATGTATTAATGTCATTTTAAATTGGCACTTTTTGCTTTAACCTAACATTTAATTTTGTTTAATGTGCTTTGCTCTGACAGGAGGGATCCCTCCAGTCTGATGAAGAAAGATGTAGCCAGATTCAAAGGCTAGGGCTTCCATTTAGAAAAAAAAAAGAATTAAGCTAGAAATAAGATTCACGAGTTCAAGAGTGAGTGCAATTAGCCCCTAGAAAAACTGGTGGAGTACTGTGTCAAGTATCACATCTCTCAAAATCTTTCACTACAGAGGCCAGATGTCTGTCACGGACAAATTTTGTGGTGCTGTCATAATTCTTCATCTCAATAGTGTTTCCTTGAAATAGCATGGGAGAATAATCTCTTTCCCTGTCAGAAACACTGAATTAATTTCTATGCCCTGATTTATGGAGGAGATCTGGGCAGAAGGCTCTTCTGGCTTGGACTCTGCCATGACAGCAGCCAGTCCTTCCGAGCTCCCAGAGACCGCAGGTTCTCCCTCTGAACTTCCATTTTTTTGCATGACCAAGGATTTCCTATCCTATTAAATAAAAATGCAGATTAAATAGCAATAAATATAAATAAATAATCACAATACACAGAAGAGCAACCCACAGATTCTGCCAGGAGAGAGGGACTATCGCACTAACACCGAGACTGTGCATCTCACTGTCTACTAGGGAGACGATGCCTCTGACCAACACTCCGCTATATTGCTGCTCATACCAGGACAGGAGACACCACAGTTTTCAATCAGTGTCAGCTCTTCCATGCCCTGCAAGTGTGGGGCTTGCTGGAGGAGGCCCAGGATGCTGCCCCGAGCTGCCACTGCCGTCTGCTGCAGGCCTGGCTCTCCCAGGACCTTGACGAGGAAGTTGATGTATCTCATGGCCAACCGGAGCGTCTCGTTCTTGCTCAGTTTTTTGTCTGGTGGGTGGGTGGGAATGAGCTTCCTCAGCTTGGCAAAGGCACTGTTGACATTTTGCTGCCTCCACCTCTCCCTGGTGTTGGTGAAGATCTTCCTTGTCATTCTTAAGGTGCTGTGAAGCAAAGGAGATGGTGAGTGAATGTTGGATAGCCCTGGCTTTCAGGCAGGCTGCTTTTCCTAGGAGCATTGTGACCTCTGGGCCAGTGGCAAGCACAGAGTGGTAGTGCCAGGCTTCTAATTTCTACCCTCTCTGGCTGGTGCTCTTGTCCTGCATGTCCTTCACTGGTTCACCCTAAAGTCATGATCAGAAGTGTTGGAGATGCAACCAGATGCCAGAGTTCAGTAAGACCCTCACAAAGGAGATTAATTTCCATATACAAGCATTTGGTGCTGCTACAAGCCCAGCTTCTCCAGGCTCCTCAGAGTTCCTCTGCAACAGAATTCCCAGCAGACAATGCATTTGCCACCCCACCAGGCTGCATGAGAGCCACACAGGCACTTTTTATGGGGAAAGGCAGGCAGACCCAGTGCAGAACACGCTTTCCCAGCCTCATTTCACACCTCCCTGGAGCCTGCACTCAGCTGGCCCAAGCTTGGTGATTCCTGGCTGAAACCAAGCCAGGTGGACCTTCACCATGGTCCTTCAGTGAGCAGCCAGCCAACACCACAGACATGTGTGGCTGGTTATTTCCCCAGAGCTGCACCAGTCTGGTTCCCTGCCCAGCCCACACTGGCTGCTCACTGCTGTGTCAGAGACTTTTCAGTCTGGCTTCTGCTTTAGCCTCTGAGAGATGCCAGGACTTAAGCCACAAGTGCCATAAGTGCATGAGGGAATGTGTGATTCCTACAAAACATGCTGGCATCCCAAACAAAACCTCTCCCCAGTTGTTTCCTGTCCACCCTGCCTGACAGAGCCAAGCAAAGGGAGCCCTGTGCCCAGAGCAGACCTGGCAAAGGAGAGTACTGAGGCAAGGGGTGCACAGTGATTTTAAATGCCATTTACTAGAAAGATTGCCAAAAGTTCTTTGTGTTGCCCTAACCCTTCTCCCACCACCATGGGAAAGTGTCTTCCCTTCTCTCCCACAGCCCCGGAGGAGGCAGACTCCTCCATTTCTGGAGCAGCTCTTTATGCCAATGGCACACAGACAGTTGGAGCAGGGAACAGCTATTCACAGCCAAGAGACTAAAGGACAAATGTTTCCACTTACCCCCTTATGCATGTGAAAACCTCAGCTTTTTATACTCATTGGCAAACCCTTCTTTACAGTAGTACTGTAAAGGGGAGTGGGGAGCAGAGGGAATAGCATCCTTCATCCCCAGGAAGAGGAAACTTTGGGATGACAGCCCAGCTGTGATCCTGTTTCCATCTGAAGCAGCCTCACACCACGCAGCACACTCAGGGTCCACCAAAATACACGGTAAGAGTCCAAGGGGATAAAGAAACACAAATGTGACTCACAGTTTAATTGGGATGCCCTGTCAGGGAGCCAAGGCAGGGAAGTTCCTGCCCAGCTCCTTCCAGTTGCAGCCCAGCACAAATTACCAGCTGCCAGGGGAACACAGCTGCAGCACTATAAATCCCATCACAGCTGTGCTCAGAGACCTCTGGTCAGGGATGCAGCCAGCACAGGCACACTCCTGTAAATGTACACTGTAAATGGCTGCTCACACTGACAGTACCTCACAGACTCTTCTTGGCCTGGCCTTTACATTGCCAACACATTTCTATTTTGGTAGAAGTCTGAAATTACTGTCATGCCTTTAGGGGATGAGAAAATTGTCTCATCAAAATGGCCTTGCTTCATGAAAGGCTCCTTTAAAAAACAAACCCTTCTGTTTCAGGTTCCTGAGGTTTTTCTTGTCTTTTGTAGACTTACATTAAGGCTCATGGCTTGATCCAAATGGGGATTATAACTCTCCTTTTATTTTTCTTTTTAAAATTGCCTCCTACTCCATGTATCATTTTTTTGGATTGTGCTGTGGGAACAAATCTACTTGGTGCTTTGCACCTGCCTCAAACATGTTGCATGTACCTTTCTGGCAAGAACACTGCCACATCAGTGGTACAGATTTTAAACACTGTCATCCAGTGCCTCTCTATACTGCAATGTTTTCAGTGCCCAAGGCAAAACTTTTGCCTTTACAGAATCATTCTTCCAAGCAGCTGCTCAGATCCATGTGAAATGCAGAATGCCACCTGCTTCTTTCTCTGTCTTCTGTTTTGGTGTTTATGTTGTTGTTTGATTTTTTTTTTTCTTTGGGTTTTTTTTTATTCTTTTGGTTTTTTTCTTCTGAAGACATACTTATCTGTACAAAGGTAGTTATTTTTTATAACGTAGGGAAAGTTATTTAGGCTTCTTTGTTTCTTCTAATGGGTTGGCTGGACTGTATTTTCCCAGGTCTTTGGGGCTCTGCACTGTAATTCTGCCGTGTGGGTCCAGTGTTTGCTGGGCACCTGTTTACATCTCAGCTACAAATACCAAGAGAGACTCTGCTTCCTGTCTTCCTGCTGCTGCAGACAGCCCCCAGCACAGCACTCCAGGAAAGCAGGTTGACACCCAGCCCTGGTGCTGTGAACATGCCCTCTTGTCCTGTTAGTGGCGTTATTGGTGGAAAAATAAACCCAGCCCGCTCCTTCACGCCGTGCTTCCTTTGTCTCTGTACTCATGCCTTTGGAAAGGACAATGCTGCATTTGTGGTCACAAGCCTTGTCAGCAAACAGATGCCTTTGTGAGAACAGCTCCTGCTTAACACTCCAAAAACGTGTGTTTGTATTTCTGACATTTATTCGAGATCAGCAAACAACAGCTCCTTTCCTTTCCCAGTGCCTCCTCTTGCACTGATAGCTTTGTTTCGGGTGTAAAACCACCTCAATCCGTCTCTCCACCTTAAATTCCTCTCCTTTTTGTCTTTACTGGTGTGGATTTCCTGTTGCTGTGCTTGGAGTTTCCTATTAGAAATACAGGAGGAAAATTATCCTGGTCCAATCCTGCAGTAATTATGTTTCAGCACAGCTTTTTGTTCTTGTCACCTACACACCCCTCGAGTTCTCTGTAGCCACAGCACCTTCTAGTTAAAATGCAGCCAGTTTGCTGGCAAGGGATCTGATTTCCATTTCTTTTGTCTCATTCCCTTCCTTCTTTTCCTTCCTTCTCCCCAGCCCACCTCACCAAACTTGTCTTTCAATATATTATTTGCAACTTCAGGTCTTTGCTAATTTCACACACCTGAGCAATGTATTCTTCAGCTTTCTCTGAAGCCCTGTATAAAATACATGTCATCTAGTGGTTGTGTGCAGCTTATATCCCACCAGCCTGTTTTAAATCTGTGCAGAAATCACCTGTTTGTACAAATAATGTATAGATTTAGTGCATTAACCTGCAGGTTTGGATTCTGTACTTTCTGCTCACCTTCCCCAACCACAGATTAACAGCCCCACATTTAGCTGACAATTAAAAGCCCAGGAAGACAGCAGCTTAAATTCAAGGATAAATTCTGCTCTCAGCAATGTAAATCTGGAAGTTTACACCATTTTCATTGGAGGAATTACTTTGAAGGACAAAATTTTGCACTGAGGAAAGGATTTAACTCATCTCAAGAAGGCATGTCCAGAAGGCTAAGGTGCACATCTGCAACATGTAAAGAGAATTATGCAAAGAAATAACCCCAGCAAATCTGCTACAACAGCCAGAAAGAGGGAAAAAAAAAAAAANNAAAAAAAAAAAAAAAAGGAAAAACAAGCCACCCCCATCCACCAAACAGACTGAAGCTCTTTGCACCCCCTAGCTACCCATTTGAAAAATATAAAAAATGTGTGGTGGCGGCACACCGGCTGTTTTTAATGCAGCTGCGAGCGCCGCCAGACAAAAGGCTGAACCGCGGAGGAGATGAAGATCTCTCCCGTAGCAGCAGTTCTCACCCAGCCTCTCGGTGCAAGAGCCTTTCAGGCAATTCAGGGAGCAGCTTAGGCACAAAGCGCATCTGTGCCAGACATTCCCCAACAAATGGTCCCCGAGCCAGCGGTTAATGACTGAGGGCCGGCAGGGGACTCGCCGGCAGCCCGGCACTCACTCACAATTAGCAGGATGCTATTAACTAAAGATCTTGGACGAGAGAGTTCCTCCCTCAAGTTATACCTCTGACCTCGGTGAAGTTAAATCCGTGTTGAAACTGGCCGCTGGAGACCTTCTCCTGCAAATCTTAATCAGACAGCAGATGCCTGCTGCCACCAAGAATTGGAGTGCTTCTAGTAAACCTGCGGTGCCACACCATCACTCCATGGGGAAACCCAGTCAGTGCCTGCTGAAATTGGTTATTTAACACAATGCACTGGATTCTGTAAAGTCCCCCCAGCCCTTAAGTAAATGGCAACAGAAGAGCAGATGGTGCCTCTTTCCTTCACCAGGCAGGTGCTTGTGAGCCCGATCTGTCGTGGGGAGCCAAGATTCCCCAGCTATCACTCCTTGCTGCTGTGCTTTGTTCACTTCACATCCCTGTGATTTGGGCAGGGGGAGAAAGGGGGAGCTCACAGTTTCCCTCTTCAGTTCCACACAAGGCTCAGAGCATGGCACTCAGCTTCATGCAGAGGGCAAGACTGAGCATGGGTATCACAACAAAAAGCACTGCCTGTGACTTCATTTTTTCTTGCCATTCCCTAGGGGGAATAAACTCACTCCTTGCAGCTTAACCATGCCCTGTTTGTGGTGTGGCCACTTGGATTGCAGGGACTTTCTTTGGGTTGGGAGGGGAAGGAAGGGCAGAGGGGACAATGCACCCCAGCTGGATGGATTGCAAAAGGAGCAGCTCACCTCCAGCTACAAACTCTCCCAGGTTTCCTCAGCTCCCTCTCCCCATGGCTGCCTCCCTGTATCTCAGCTCTGTACCCTTCCCAAAGTGCCTCCCACCTGAAATCCCACAGGTGCATTGGTGAACAAGGACACAGAGAGGTCTCAGTGCTGAGAGTCAATGCTGGGAGTTGAACTTCTGTCCCTGTTTTTGTGCTTCTCTGGCCTCAGGCAAATTCCTCTTTCTTTTTTTTTTTTTTTCCCTGCACCTCCTTGTCCCTCCTGCTTGTAAACCTTTGCAAGGTTTGTGAAAAAGATTATTGAGTGTGTGTAAGCATTTGTGTGTTAGAGCAGACACAAGCACATGGTGGCCCAGCCCTGCAGTGCTGGTATAATGAAGGAGAAGAGCCTCTCCTTGCATTCCCAGGGTGATTCCTAACACTATCAGTGAACTTCATTTCATTTCAAATAAGATGTGGGAAGAGGAGCTACTTCAGGAGTAAACAAGGGCTCCTTTCTCTGCCTCATGCCTCTGTTGGGGGTGTTATCTCACAATCATACCACGGTACACAGCAGAGCAGAGCAGCAAAAGCACTATAAAAACCAGTCCATGCTGACACAGTGATTTACCTTTTCCAGAGTCTGTAAATCTAGGACAAAATGCACATAGTAGAATCTCTGCTTCTGGGAGCCCTCCTGACTAAGGGCAGCATTTACAGAAACTCTCACAGCCTCACTTGTGCTCTCACTGAACCTTTAGAAAAAGGAAATCACTGGAGTCTTCAAAAGCAGCTGTGTGAAGGTCTCAGGATTAAGTCATCCTTTATATTTGGGGTTACTACACTGCATGTAATCCCAGTTTCAAGAGACGGGTCTTTCACCTGACCCAGTGCTGCCCCTGGGCTGCTGAGCTTTGCAATTCAGTTGCCCTCCTGGAGGGTGCAGATCTTCAGCAGCGAAGAGCTCTCTGCTTTCTGACCAAAAAAAACCACTCCACAGACTCCACAGCATGCACACTGTGGCATTGTGCCCTCTCAGCCTGCCTTGGGAAAGGAGGATCTGCACACCAGTGGGCTGGCACCCAGATGGGCTTTGGGAGAGCACAAAGTGGCCAAGAACTTGACAGTAGTGATAAAGATGTAGCCCAAGAAAAGGATGACTCTGCACATGGGAGTGGGCCTTTTCTGGGTTTGGAGGGTTTATTTTTGTTGTTGTTGTTGTTGTATTTTTTCATGTGGTTCCCTTCTGCTCAATACTTTTTATGGTTCTTTGCAAAACGATGAATTCTACCACAGCTCTACATCAAAAAATAAAAAACCCACTCATGGGCTGCAACAGCTTTTGCTAAATGGAGTTCCACTGCATTAGCAGGGGCATGACAGCTTGCTAAGCTGAGAAAGGAACACTCTGCCAGGATATTTAGCCTTTATTTGCTAAAGTTGCACTTGTGCTATTTTCTGTTCCAGAGAATCTGAGAGTCTCTCTTGGAAAAGTGCTTTTCTGGCCTGAATGACAGTTCTGTGGGCTTCTTTTAACAACAATCTCTGTCAAATTAACAGCCCAAATACTGCATAGAGACACTCTCCCCATGCTTTAAGGTAAACACAGAGAAGAAAAACAGTTTGGTTCTGTTCCAGGAGTTTTTCAAGTCTCTTTTTTTTTTTTTTTCCCCAGACCCAGCATGCAAAACCCTGTTCCACAATGATATTTCTCCCACCTCATTGCTTCACTCATTCCTGCCTCACTCTGTCTGCCACCATGAGGCAGGAGGGCAGCTGTGAACAGCAGAAACCACTTGCCCTACCTGTGTAGGTAGGGAAGTCCACACCCTCCCTCCTGGGAGGAGGATGTAAGTGAGGAGTGGGCTCAGCAGAGAGCAGTCTGCAGCAGCTCACACTGTTGGAGAAGTTGCTGGGAGCAGAAAGGGGGAAATCCAGGTCTGCAAAGGACGTTTGCATCAGGGGGAACATAGATATTTATTGTATTTGGATGTAGCCCCCAAAAATATTTGGGTTTGCATTCCATCCATGTCTCCTCTGAGGCTGGTGGTGAATCTGAGACTGCACCAAAGCAGGACTGAAGGTCTGAGAGCACCCAGTGCTGAGCCCTGTCTTCCTGCCAGAGCTCCCCCCAGGCTGCTGAGCACCTCGGGTCACACCATGCCAGCTGTGCCTGACACCAGAGGTCACCATGAGCACAGAGAAACAAGGCCACAGGGCAAAACTCCCGAGGGTGAGATACAAACCCCTGCCAGACACAGAGCACAGCCCCGTTTTCCCCGGGATGTCCTGCCACCAACCTCGGTGGGACTGCTCCTGAAAGAAACAGCAGCACAGGGATCATCCCTGCCTCAGCCACAAACTTCCTGCCTGGCACACTGGCTCTGTGAGAACTTCATTTCTTGGATCATCTGCTCATATCAGAGCTAGTGTAAAGGTTTTTGTAAACAGGCAGTAAAAACAAGCTGGGTTTATTTTAGGTGTTTTTCTGGTTGGTTGGCTTTGTGGTTGGTTGGTCTTTTTTTTTGTTTGTTTGTTCTGTGTGAAATAATATAGAAATGCATGGTGGAAAAAGATTCTGAAAATGTAATATTGTCCTGTAAAGGAAATTCAGGAAGGATAGAGACAGCTACTGCAGAAAACGTGCATGTTTTGCTGTTTATTAACTTTCTCAGGCAAATAGTTTTGTGCAAAGGCTACTCCTCGAAACAGAAACTTGTTTTAGATTGGCAGTTTCAAAAGTTTTTTCACAAATCTGAGAGTTACTAATATTTAACAGTAGAAGCAAAATTTTGAAGAAAATGCTAAGCTTTTCCTCCTAAATGCACTGTTCAACTGAGGAAAATTCAAATACCTATGTATTTTACATGTGTATCAGCTGTAACATGGATGACCAGTAATGTATGGGGTTACTTTTAAATGTGTGAGGATTGGAATTTAAAACTGATTCCTTCCACCTTTACCTGTTGACACTGACAGTGAATTTCCACACAGTCTAGTGAATAAGTATACAGCATAAGATTAAGTAGCACATTATTATTTGTGCTTTTGCAATGAGTTTGTTTAAATATCAAAGAGCACTGGAGAATTCAGTTAAGTTTTAGTTCTGAACTCAGGGAGTCTATGATGCTCTCTAATCATTTTGCACCAGTGCAATAACTCTGATTTACAGCAGTTTGCAGTGCTATGAATGAGTTTGACTAGGGTGTAATTATACAGTTGCAAGAAAATTTAGGAATAGTTAAGAACAGTGATTATAAAATCACTTTATTTTCCTCCACATCTCACCACCAACATTTCTCTCAAAAGCAGTAAAACCAATCAATATTTCCTTCTGGTAAGATCTGACTCACTGAGTCTCTGTGGATACCAGGAATTTGGAAAGTTCAGGTACAAACTGTCTCTTCACTTGATGAAGTGCAGCCACCTGTAAGTGGCTGTTTGTCAGATGAGATGCCTTGCTCTAAAATCTTTGATGACAACAATCAGAGGTGCCACAATAAGAAATGAAAATCCAGCGAATTGGTAAAAGGCTACTGCAAAAATCTCTTCCTTTAAGGATATCCCCTGCTCTGAGGGGAAATTCTAGCATTCCTAAGAAAGTTCCAAGGTAAACCCGAAAGAGAGGAGGAGAGCTGCAAAGAGAAGAGGCCATTGTCACTTACTTTTCTGGTACTTGTGCCTCTGGAAACCTGGTCAGGGGGCGAAAAGCAGCAAAACCAGGCTCTTCCTTGTGTTTCTTCCCCGAGTGCTTTTCCAGTGCCTGTCCACGGAGCTGGCTCTTGCTGGAGTCAGCCTAGCGCTGGTCCCGGCTGCCTCATTTATAGAGTAGCAGGTCCTTTGTCTGGCGCGTGTCACCACTAGTCCCGGCAATCCAGGGAGCTTGTTTTGCATCTCCCAGGAGATTCTCTCTCTGTCTTGCCTTTTCTCGGCTCACCACATGCCCCCTGCCCTTTTCTGGGGGTGGGATGGAAGCTGGAGCCATTCTTTCCAGCTTCAGTCGTTTTAGCTCAGTGACTCTGGCTAGGTCAGGTGAACTTTGCAGGAGAGGACAGAACCAGCATTAGCAAAAATTGAATTTTCTCTTCTTTTTCCTCTTCTGTTTGGGGAGATTTTTTCTTTGGTTTTTTTTTCTAATCCTACTTATTTATCCAGCTCTGAACTTGTCAGTGTTTCCAGAGAGAGAAATGGTTCTTTCAAAAGCTCTCTTTATCATGGCTCAGAACTGAGGGACAGGCTGGTGNCAGGGAGCTTGTTTTGCATCTCCCAGGAGATTCTCTCTCTGTCTTGCCTTTTCTCGGCTCACCACATGCCCCCTGCCCTTTTCTGGGGGTGGGATGGAAGCTGGAGCCATTCTTTCCAGCTTCAGTCGTTTTAGCTCAGTGACTCTGGCTAGGTCAGGTGAACTTTGCAGGAGAGGACAGAACCAGCATTAGCAAAAATTGAATTTTCTCTTCTTTTTCCTCTTCTGTTTGGGGAGATTTTTTCTTTGGTTTTTTTTTCTAATCCTACTTATTTATCCAGCTCTGAACTTGTCAGTGTTTCCAGAGAGAGAAATGGTTCTTTCAAAAGCTCTCTTTATCATGGCTCAGAACTGAGGGACAGGCTGGTGTATTTATTGCACTCCCAAGCAGCAGGAAGCTCCTGCTCTGCCCTGGCAGGATGTGAGGTGTAGCTGGGGGGTGACCATGTGCCAGCAAGTGGATCCTGCACTCCCTTCTTTGGGGGAAGCTCCCTCTCACTTGGAGTCACCGCTGGCACCTTCTGCAGCCGCAGGACAGCGGCAGCTGCTGCTGTCCCAGTGCTGCCCCAAGGCCTGGCTGCCCCTCTGCCTCACTCTGTGTGACAGCAGGAGGACACAGGTGTGAATTCACACCTCTTCCAGCCTGCCCTTCGCTTCAGGGCCCTGCACTGAGGGTTTAACTCATGCTTTTACAGCAGAGATGAGTCAGCTCCATACCTCTGTGGCTAAGATGTGGGGTCAGTGCAACACAGACTTCTTTCTCCACTGCTGGGGTGTCCCCAGAGCTTCCTCTCTGCTCAAGGACAGCAGGCAGGCAAGGTGACATCTGACTGCAAAACCCAAAACCTGCAGAAAAGCTCCATCCCCATCTCTGTGTCCATGACAGACACTGGTCCATGCAGCCTTGCCCTGGGTAACAACTCATTTATAGGTCAAACACTGGCACAGGTTGCCCAGAGAGGTGGTAGGTGGCCCATCCCTGACTCAAGGTCACTTTGCATGGGGCACTGAGCAACCCAAGCTGATTGAAGATCCCCTGCTCAGTGCAGGGAGGTTGGACTTTAAATATTCCTTCCAACCCAAACCTGTCTTTGTTTCTATGAAAATAATCACAAAAGTGCCCCAGGCACAGGCCAACTCGGCTTGCACAGTCATACAGATCCTTTGGGACAGGTGCAACCCTTTCTGCTCCTCCACCCACTTCTCCATTGAGTGCTGGGAGTTCACTTTGTAAGAACATAAGAGCAAATAGGGACAACAAGTCCAAGGTACCTGGAGCAGCAGGAAATATCCTGGGGATACAAAGGGGAACAAGGGGTGGGGAAGGGGAAGCCCCAGGTCATCATCCCACTTTCATGGGACAGGAAAACATCTGCACCCAGGATAAGCAGCTTTAGGCTCCCTCCACCACTTCCCTCTGCCAAGTCCCAAGAAAGCTCAGCTATTACCCAGACCAGCTCACCCCAAACAGCAAGATGACTGGCAGCACCCACCTATTGGGTTTTTAAAAGCACTGAGAAAGTTTCAGTTCACAGGATTGCCCCATAAATATTAATAAGCCAGCAGTGGAATGATGCTGTTGCTCTCTGGAGAGAATGAGCCTCGGGTCCCTGCCGGGGCAGAGCTGTTCCCTGCAGAACTCGACTGAGGGTTCAGCCCCTTCACACGGTAAATTAACAGTGGCACTACAGCCTGAAAGCTGTGTCAACTGCTTCATTTAGCACAAGTGTTATGTTAACTAAAGGCCCTATTCCAGAGGGGCCTTTGGCCTCACAGAAACCTAATTTCCATGTAATTTACATTGGAGAGTTGGAGAGTGCCCCTCCTCTCTGTTACTTCCTCCAGCCTATTATGTACCCAAAACCTGCCCTGAGATGCTCCAGCCAGCGGGCAGCAGTGGGGAAGGGGTCTTGTAGGTCCAGAAAGAGAAGGGAAGAAGAGAAGCTCTTGATCCCTTACTGCTTGGATAGTTCACTGCCCAGAGCTTTCAGAACCTGTCCAGACAAAGCACTATAAAATACACAATCAGGAGAGCTTCTTTCCTGGCAGGGAGAGGGGCAGGATGGGCTGCTTTTCATTCCCACTCGTGCATCCACACAGGAGAGTGACAGCACTTTGTCCTGCACTGCTGGGGCACACCAGGACCCACTGCCAGGCACTGGGCAGGAGGTCCCAGGTGCAGAGCCAGCACTGGGAATGCTGATGAGATGGCACAGGGTTGCTGACTTTTACACCAGCTTCAAGGGTCTTTTTCACCCTGTCAAAATGCTCTGAAAGGGTGTATGTCAGAGTCTGCTCCACTGTGTCTTTATTAAGCTTCCTATTGAGATGTGATTACTTGGCACCCATGAACCACACCAGTCTCATTCATCTTCCTCCCCAAACTTGTCAGTGGCCTGGCAGCAGGGGGAACAATTACCAATCCATCCCTGCAGTCCTGGAATCACTTTTCCATAGACCAGCCAGGATAGTTTAGCTCAGCCTGGGACAAGAACTGTGGAAGGAACGCTGCACCCTGGGTTTGCTCCTCCTTACAAAAATCTCTGCTGGAATACACCCCAACAGTTTCCCTGGAGTCTGGGGCAATTCTTCACCTGCAACAGGTCTGGTTTTCAGCAGCCACCCCTCACCAGTTCATGAAAATTGAAGGGGGCAGAGAATGCATTTTGTAAAGTGTGATATTATCAGGTCACTTCAGCCGCCTCACCTCTGCCCCACAGGCACCAGGAGCTGCTTGCCCTGAATGAAGCAGCAGGCTGACTGCACTGTCTCATGCAACTGCACTTCCACATGTGACTCTGAAGTGGGACTCTTGAGAGTTGGCCACTTTGAAGGGCTCAGGAACTCGTGGGTGGCTGCAAAGTGTGAACATCTCAAAACTGGGTCTCTTTTTGAAATTCGTCATGCCGGCATTAAAATTCCAGCCCCTGAAACAAACCAGGGGCATAACCCTCGTTGTTCTTCTTCCTAAAAGGCATGGGGGACTGTGTGGTATGGCAGCAGAAGCAAGAGGCTTTATCCTACTACACAACTTCCAGGGCCAAGACAGAGTGATGGTCAGATGGACAAACAAATGTTTATGGTTCCCATTGGGCCAGACCTCAAACTCTGTGTTTCTCTAGCAAAACTCTCTGCCTAAATATGAGCAGAGATGGGCCTGGATTCAAGTAATTTTTTCTGCTTTGTGAGGTGAGCCAGGTGAGCCTGATGAAAGCAGCACACACAGAGTGATGGGCAGGAAAAGGACAGCAAGAGGCTGCAAACACACAGCTGTGTTATCGCTGCGAGTTCAGAGCCGTGCTCTACATATGGGAACAATAAGAAACAATTACACACATCTGGGCTCCTGCCCTTTAAAATCGTAATTTAGATTAATAGATTTTGAGTATATTGAGCTGGAGGAGGCTGCTTGAGGCTCAGAATAGCAGCTGCATGCAGACTGCTGAAATATTAACTTTCATCATCTGAAGCTTTTCCGTAGCATTTTGAATCTCTTATTAGTGTTAACAAAACACATCAGGGGGTGCTTTAAATTCTGGCCACACTTTTTGGCTTGATTCCAGAAGCCAAAAATCTTCTCCTTTTTAATGCTGAAACTTGCTGATAGCATTGAAGAAAATGTTTAGCCACAGAATAAAGAGACTGAAAACCTAATGTGCCTCTAAACCTTTTCACTAGGAGCAAGGGGAGAGACAAACAGCTTATTTTCCACTTGACACAGATGCACCTCGACATTAAAAGTTCTTGGAAATCACCTAAAATAGAGGAAAACAAGTCAGGCACCTGAAAGGATAAGCAGCTGCCACTTTCAGGGGCACACAATGTGGAGCTCAGCCAGGTTGCATGCAGCAATGAGGCAACCACATCAGCATCACTCAAAACAGACATTCAGAAAAATGTGAAGTTGAATTTAAAAACAAATTTTCTAAAGCCCCAAAGGGTCTTGGCCATAGGTGCACCTTCTACAACAAACTTACAACTAGTGACAGAAAGTTGTCAAGAGACCAAGAGCTTTAATTTCCAGCTTGGCTTCAGGCAAAACCCTCAACCTCAGCCATGTGGATTCAATCTGTTGGGAATCTCCATGATTTTCCACAACCTGTCAAGTCCCCTTCCTTCACATGCAAGTCTTTGGAACCATGTAGCTTTGAGGTGAACTCTTGTAAGAAAGGAGGGAATTTGCTCTGAATCTCTCTAACATCTCCTAGTGCAGGTTGCTGTGAGGGCATGGCCAAGGCTGCAATGCTTGAAGGAGAGGTCCCTGTTTGGTGCTTGAGGCTGCTCCTCTTGCAGGACCAGCAGTGCATGTGTGTGCAAAGGGACACCCCAATAAAGCCAGCCTTTCAGGACTTCATTATGATTTACATAAAGAAAAAACAGATGCACTCACTATTCTGACTCTTAAAGGTAGCTTTCTTCCTTTGCTTTCAAAGTTATTCCATCCTATTATTTTGCTGAATTATGACTGTATGCCCATATTGCTGCCTTGATGGTGGAGAGATGGTATAGTTAAAATTTCATTTCCAGTGGCTTTGTTTCCATTGTTTTTAAGTATGTTTCTGTATTTCAGATGCTCAGCAAAGTGATGAACTGTCATCAGTTGCTACAGAACAGTGCTGACCTGCAGCATGCAGGAGTCACCCCTTTACTCTTTTAATTCACCTGTATTCCATCATTTGACCATGCTAAACACCCCTTTACTTTCCACTTCCTCTACAGAAGCCAACAGCAGATAGAGAAAGGAAGACAATTCTTTAGACAAAATTCCCCCAGGTGAGGACTGTGCAAGATGCACATCTGACCACCTGCATTTTCAAAATAATTGTCCAAGGTCAGGCAGGAGCTCCTCAAAGCTTGGAGCAGGGTGTCCACTGTGGCCATGAGTGTCACCCCTGCAGAGCTGATGTCCCAGCCCCTCACACCTCAGCACAGGGAAGCAGCTCCATTAACACCAGTGAAGTCCTTTGTGTTCACATCAGTGTGTCCCCCTGCCACCTGTGTCTGTCACCATGAAACCCTGACGTGCCCTGTGACCTGCTGGATCCATCAGACTTGCAGGACACAAACCCTCTTTGCACAAATTCTAAACAGCCCTCGAGACATCTCTGTCTACCCTGAGTGAACAAGATATAAATACAAGGATGTGTGCTCAGCAGTGGAAAAGGGGAGCAAATTCTGCTGGCCATCTGTGAGTACCAAAAGCCCAGTGCAAAGCCCTGGTTGTATCTGCCACAACAGAGGCAGCCTCACCCTTGTCACAAGCAAATTGCCTTCCTCTATACCTTGCCACAAATGCAGCTCAGCTTGGTCTCCTGGGTCATTTTCAGTGGGCACATAAAGGTTGAACAAGCTCTCAGCTCCTCTGTTTTAGTTACAACTGACCTCTCTTGCCTTCTCCAGCTTTCTACTCCAGTTGATAAAAAAAACACCATTGGTTCTCCTTGGATGAAAAAGTGACAGCCTCAGAGAGCAAGTGAGAGCTGTAAACCACGTCCTGAGCACTGGTCAAACTTGAGGGAGGTGCTGGTGTCACTGCCTGGGCTCCTGGCCTGTGTTTCAGGAAGCCTGAACCAAACCCAGAGCCAGAGGATATGATTACCTGGCCTGCACTGAAGCACAGGAGCAGGTTTTGGGCAATACAAATCCAGGCTTTGCAGGCACAGATTATTTTTGGTAACCTGTCCCTTCCTTCAGTTCAGTCTCTATGCTCAGGGGCTGAGTCCAGGCTGGTGACAGCATCTTTCAATCAAACTTTCTTTGAGGTGCTGGGCTTTCCACTGTGAATGAACAAACTCAAAACACATCACAAATGCAAAGTAACAGGCAGAGAACAAACTGAGCTGGAAGGGACCCTCAGGGATCATCAGCCCAGCTCCTGGCCCTGCACTGTCCCCAGGACTCCCACCATGTGCCTGAGAGCATTGCCCAAACACCTCTGCTCTCTGTGCCCCAGGGAGGTTTGGTTTGCTGTTGCAGCACACCAGAGGTACCATCCTGGGGCAAAGTGCTGGTCTCCAGGAAGGCAGCAGCACTGCCCTGATCAGCCCAGCACCAAGGCACTGTTCATGCAGGAGCAGCACCCACTCCTGACCTTTGGTTTCTTGGCCAAGGCTGCCTGCCTGCCTGCCTGCCTGGAAACAAAGCCCTGCTCCCCTGCTCCTCATCCCAGCACCCTCTGCCCACCCCTTTCAGCAGTGCTGCCTTTTTGCAGTTTAAATGTGCCTTTTTAGAGTGCCTTTTATTTCCAGCTTGGAGAGCAGGGGGACGAGAGATGGGATAGGGATGCTGAAGTAGTAATTTACATAATCTGATTAACAGAGGATTATCCAATGGCTGCTGAACAGCCTTAGTGTGCTTGAGCTAAAAACCTTACTATTCATTGCTCTCACCACCCTGCAGGGCTGCTGCACCTGCAGGACCAGCTAATACTCTCCTGGGGACTTCAAGGAAGCAGAAAAGCGGGGGCATATTTTTATTATTATCCGGGGGAGGGTTGAGTAGCTGCAGCTTCTTGTGTGCAGCCCCTAATTGATCTGTCTGTGTTAGTCACTAGGAAGATGAAATGAAAGCTGAGCCAGTTGGCATTACCAGGAACAGCCATCACCTTTGAAAAGGGACAGCTTGTGTGGCTCCTCCCAGCTTCCCTGTGGCAGGGCCCATCCTGACCCACCAGGACAGGAGCTGGGTGGGAGGGTCCTGCACCTGCAAGGACCTAAAGCCCAATTCCCCCTGTGCCTCGCTCAGCTGGGAGCCTGCCAGGCCCAAGCCTTGCTCTCCCATCACCAGAGAACTTCTCAGGCTGTGCCCTGCCCCAGGAGCAATGTGGTGACAGGAGAAGAACTTTGCTCAAGGCTGGCAAGGCCCAATGTGCCCCCATTTTATCAACCTGGGTCCAATTGTCCAGGGGCTGAGCTCAGGTGGCAGCTCTGGGAAGAGCAGCTCTGGGAAGAGCAGCCCTGGGAAGAGCAGCCCTGGGAAGAGCAGCAGGACCCACCAGAGCAGCCCAGCTCTGTGCTAACAGGGAGAGGGAATGAGCCTCCAAAACAGCTCTCCCAAAGCACAGGGAAAGCCCTCCCATGGACTCACAGAATCCTTTAGGCTGGAAAAGACCTCCAAGATCATCAGGTCCAGCCATTGACCCAGCACTGCCAAGTCCACCATAAACCATGTCCCCAAGTGCCTAATCTTGCCAATGCCTTTGATATCCCTCCAGGGATGGTCATCCCACCATTTCCCTTGGCAGCCTGTTCCAGTGCTTGACAAAGCTCTCAGAGGAGAAATGTTTCCTGCTATCCAATCTAAATCTCCTCTGCTACAACTTTAGGCTGTTTCCTCTTGTCCTGTCACCCAGGAGAGAAGACCAAGCCCCACCCTGCTACAACATCCTTACAGATAATTGAAAAAAAAAAAAAAGGTATTCCCACCCCAAGACACCTTTTCTGCAGGCTAAATAATTCCAGTTCTCATGGTGGAGAGCAGCAAACTCTCCTGCAACAACTCAGCAGGCTGAAAAACAACCAACCTGAAAGGATGGATAAATGCCATAGCTGCCTGAACACAGTACAAAACTCAACACCACATGAAGGAATTGACTGGGGCTGAGTCCAGCTCTCCAGGAAGGAATGGGAGCTGGGTGAAATTCAGGTCCTGGCAAGACAAGGTGAGTTCAACACCTGCTGGTTCCAACAGAACCAGGTCTGCACCCCAAGCATCCACCCAAGATGAAGGGTTGAAAGGCCAAACTGAGAAACATGTGAACTTTGGAATGGAAAGAATTAAGGACACAGAGATCTTCAGCTCAGGAGAAAAACCAGACAGTGTGAGCTGCACCATCCCACACACATTTACAGCAAAAACAGGAAAAGAGGAACAATTTGGGTTTTTTTTCCCCATTATACAGAGGGACATCTATAAGGTGGGCAACTGTAAAAGGTTTTAGAACATCCCAAGGATACTAAAACTGGACTTTCTGGAAGAAAAGAGACACAACCAAATTTAATCCCCATCCCCCCCCCCAGCAGAAATGCCTCAATATAATCACCCAAGACTAATTGTGAGTCTTTGTTTCCAGGAGCACACTCCATCCTCCCTGCGAGGTCTGGAGGTGCTTTTCATATTCACCGTGACTCAGACTGCTGCACTTGTCTCTGAAGGCCTCCTGACAGCTACCATTCTCAGGCACCACCTAAACAGATTTACAGCTCACTGTGTCTTCCTAACTCCTAACCACTGTGTGAGTGAACAATGGAACACACTGGCCTAGTGGAACAGGGAGCTTGCAGAGTGCTGTGAAGCCATCCTGCCTGCTTGCTCATCCAAATTTTCCTCCTTAAGAAAGAAGGGGAAATGCTTCTGACATCAGGGTAAAACACACAAGAACAAAGGCTGAGAAACAGCCACCAGAGGACATGTTGTGTGTGCACAGCCATCATCACTGGGAGGGTTGGTTTTTGGTTTTTGTTTCAAGGAGCTGTGACACAGAGAAATGTCCTTTGACTGTTCAGCCCTCAGTGCTGCCTGGAAGCAATGACCCTGCCAGCTGCTGGACAGCAATTGCACCTGTGGGATGTCCAACAAGGTGTCCAAGGTGTCCATGGCATGGTATCTCCTTGCTCCTCTCCGTGGCAGAGGTGTTGCCAAGATATTTCCATGCTTTGGTGTAATTAATATTTCTGGGTTTAGGAGTCAACTAGTATCTGCAGAAAGGGACAACTCTGCATCCAGGGGTACACCAGCTCTCCTGCTTTGAGAAAGATAATCTCTGTTGCTAAACTAATCCTTCCTGCTGGCATCTCCCCAGATGTCAAGAGGAGTGAAGAACCAACAGCAACCCCACTAGAATTTCTCCATGCCACGTGCTGTTTCCTACAGAGCCTAATTTCTCTGTGCTGCTGTAGCTCTGTGAGGCCTCCTTACACCTCATGATTATTGAATCTAGACCCTTGTCTCCTGATCAGAAAAACATTCAAAATGGCAAGAGGCAAAATAGATGTGAAAGGAACTTGAACCTGCTGGTGGATACAAGTCAGGCCCCTTCTTCACTTGGTCTTGTTATTTCAGTACAGGAATTTAAGGGCTAGGACCTGGTGCAGATCATCTGGCATCTCATAGTGTCCCAGGAAAGGAGAACATTTCCACAGATCACAGACACAGCAGAGACAACAGCAGCATCTGTTTACTCCATCGTGTGTTCCCAGACATGGACTTTTATACATATCCCCCAGAGGCTCAGCAGCCAGAAGAAAAACATTTCCCCACAGCTGCTATTACCTTTTTTCCATGCTTCTATCCCCAGAAAAAGCAGCAGAGCTACTTAGCTGCCATCCATTCCCCAGGCATACAAACTTGACCCACACAAGGCACAGAAAATACACAGACAGCACAAAGAGAGTGAAGGGAAAAAAAACTCTTTTCCCGAGCAGCAGGCACATTTCTCACGATAAATCTTCAGCACACAAACAGCAGCAGCTCCTCCCCAGCAGACAGCAAAGCAAAAGCCATGCCAAGGAAATAGATTCAAATGTCAGGGTCTAGGTCTGCTCGCAGTGGTGAGAGGGAGGGATGCTTTAGGTGTCAGCTTGAACACTGACTGTTCACAGAAAGGTGCAACAAACCAGGGGCTCTTCCCTTTCTCCCTCACCCAGCCCTGCCCCCGGGCCCTCCCCGCTCCCTGAGCAGCTGAACAATGTTTGGGAACACCCGATGGGCAGCTCAGCGCTGGGGCCCTGCGTTATTTATGAGTTTGGGAATCGGAGCCGTTCGGTTCACTGCCAGTAAATGGCAGTGATGGGAAGGAGGCGGCGGGGCGGGGGGAGGCTTGTGTGCAGCTCTTCATTCTCTGTTCCCTGTGAAAAGGGAATCACTCCAGCTAACTGGCCCATGGAGATAAGGATTTCAGACAATCTGCATTAGCCTGATAAGCCAGGTTTGCATTTCATAAAGATGGTTTGTTAAGAACCTCGGTAAAATAAAGTACAGTCAGAAGGGCTTATCAGCACAACTCATTTCCACTCACACCACTCTGCCTGTCAGCGCTGACATTTTTTTTTCCCCCTATAAATTAAGGTCCCTGCTTGTGTCCCGGGTCTCTGGGATGGAACACGGGCTGGGGAGCAGTGGGGGAGGGCAGGGGAGGACAAGGAGGAATCGGCTGAAACCTCCCAGCTGCGAATGGTCGCTGTTGGAGCCGTGGTCCTGATCCACAGAGTGTGGCAGGGCAGAAGTGCCCACATGGTGGTTTGGATTTGCCCTTTCCAGTGCAAACCAGAGCAGCTGGGCTGGCATCAGCAGCCTTCCCTCTTTGCACCAAGGAAGCATCAGGACAGGAAAGAAGCGTTTATCACGTTTCCCTCTATTTCTCACTTCCTCACATAAAGGACCTGACATGTGAAGTTATGGACTCCCAAGCCCCTGGCAGTCTCACCTCTTCCCACTTCAAACAGGCCATAGTCAGGTCCCTAAAAACAGCCTTGATGAATGATGGAAAATTGTTAGAACACCCTCTGGTGCTCACCCTTTCCCTCTCTTTTCCCCCAGCTCCTGCAGTGTTTGCAGGGAACACACCAAGGCCATTCTGTTTGGACAGTGCTGCCTTTCCAGGAGGTGGATGCACATCTCTGCACAGACCCTGGGCATTATTCAGGTATCACACTAATCCAGATTCAGAAAATCCCTTCCCAGTCCCCCTGGATGAGGAGTCCCAGAGAAAGGCAGCCACACAAAAACAATTAACAACACAAGGCCTTCCATGGTTTGACAGCCAGTGCAATTACAAAATCACTTAATCAGTATCATCTGTTGTTTCCAGCCATTGCTGCACACACTTTTATTAGGATTTTTTGACAGAAAGACCTTAACAAGCCAGAAAGTATCCTGGTAGAGCTTTGCATTTCTACCTTAGTCCTTTCTAATGCTTATTACAATTAGTGCCAGAGGTAAGGACAACTCTCTCTCACACCTTTAAGGACTCCAACCCTCAGCATGAGCACTGGTGACCATCATAAAAGTTGCATTAGCCCCATTTCAAACAGGTTCCTCCTTTTCAGGCCCATTTGTAGGTGAAATCTGGGCTCATGTGGCTGCAGTTTCAAAGCCTGGTATCACTTCAGTGGAAGTTCTCATGGAGCCCCCTTGCCTCAAAAAGTGAGATGGGAGATCTCCCAGTCTGGTCACCACTCTGGCCAAAATCCAAAGCACCCACCTCCAGGCTTCAACCAGACTCATGCCAGCCTGCCAGATGAGACATTCATGAGGACTGGATAACAACCAGAGAGTTTCAAAAGTGATATTGGGAGGGATTGGAAGATTTGGTGGTCAAAGACAGAACAGGTACCAGGTTTCCTTGTCTTGTTCACAGGACCTTTGTGGACCTTTGCTCAGAGGTTAGAACACCTGCACTGTGCTGCAGGGAAAGGCAGGTCTGTGGAGGGCTGAGGGGCAGCAGACTAATTGGCTGACTTCATTAGCAAAGGGGCTGAAAAAGACCAGCAAGGAAGAGGGTAACGATGGTCTCAGCACATTGACCTCAGCAGCAGCTTTATCTCAGCAAGAAAGAACAGGCATTTTTTCTGATCAAACAACAAGTGCATTACAGAGGCATCATTAACCCTGTGAAGTGGCTGCAGCAAACAGCCAGGGGCTGAAGGCATCAGCAGAGCAGCAAAGTCATCACAGGTGGCACAGGCAGCACATGCCAGGCTCTTGGATGGAGATGGGCCCCAAGCTCCTTCACTGGTGGTGTTCCTGTGTTTCCAAAATGCTGGAGATACGGGGACTGACTTTACCATTAACAAATTTGTCACCAGGGGGGTGGGAGTGTGGGTGTGCTGAGGGCAGGAGGGCTCTGAGAGGGGTCGGCACGGGCTGGATCCATGGGGTGAGGCCGGCGGGCTGAGGTACAGCCAGGGGAAGTGCTGGGCCTGCCCTCGGGTCACAGCAACCCTGCGGCTCCAGGTGGGGCAGAGGGGCTGCAGAGCTGGGAAAGGGCCTGGGGGTGCTGGTGACAGCACTGGACACGAGCCCAGGGGTGCCCAGGGGCCGAGAAGGCCGATGGCCCCTGGGCTGTCCCGGCCGTGGTGGGCAGCAGGAGCAGGGCAGGGACCGTCCCTGTGTGGCCACTGCTGAGGCCACAGCTCGAGTGCCCTGTCCACTGCTGGGCCCCTCCCGACAGGGACCGAGGGGCTGGAGGTGTCCAGGGCAGGGAACGGAGCTGGGAAGGGGCTGGAGCCCCAGGAGAGGCTGAGGGAGCTGGGAAAGGGGCTCAGCCTGCAGCAAAGGAGGCTCAG
>VZRX01003789.1:35312-51636 GCA_013398075.1 Notiomystis cincta
CCCCCCCCCCCCCCAAAAAAAAAAAAAAAAAAAAAAAAAAAAAAAAAAAAAAAAAAAAAAAACCAAAACCAAAAACAAACAAACAAAAAAAAAAAACCCAACAGCCTGGCCTGGCTCCTGTCTTTACTGGCTGTTACCTATTTAATCTTCTCTCCCTTTCCATGTTTGTTCAGAAATCCCTCTTCCAGTGCAGCTGGAAACGGTTGTTACCAACAGGCAACCAAGCCTGAATGCTGACAATGTGAGATGATTACAGGAGCCCAAAGAGCAAACACAGAATTTTCAATAGAAAATGCCCCTGCTGCCCCAACTGGCTTCTGAGACACTGCTCTGGACACTGGCAGTGACAAAGGAGGGCTGGTGTCAGCTCAAGAAGAGAGGCCACACAGTTCAACAGTAGCTCCTTGTGGAAGCTGCTTTACTCGAGAGTTTTGACTTTTCTGACAGGAAGTGTCTGGGTAAAAAGCGCTGTAATTATTTGCTTTATGTCAGAGAGAGCCACTTGGCTTATCCTGGTTTTGAAGTGGAAGGAACAGAAATGGCTGAGCTGAGGAAACACAATGCTATTAAGCAAGACTATCAGCTGGTGTAAATCATCTCCTGGTGCCACTTTACCAAAACAGCTGATGTAGATCAGTGAACACAAGTGCCAGACAGACTTTGATGTCCTTGCACGTCATTTCTCAAGTTCCCTTGTTCTGTTCTGCAATTCACAGTATGACAGAAACACATGAAGAGGAAGGAAACAAGCCTGAGCAGTGAGGCAGCTGCCCCTGAGCTTCCTGAAGTGCTGTGTGAACTCGGAGAATTCTGCTGGTGAGTAATAAAGGAGAGAACCCTGGGAGCCACTGCACTGTCACAAGCCAGTCCTCAGAAGGAAGGTGCCTGTGCTGTTACACATCTGTTCACCTGTGCAAAACACATAATTAAAATGGACAGTGCAAAGCATAGACTGGCTTTCTCTTGAACTGACAATTTTAGAATTCTGGAGAATTCTAAAGCAGCAATTCTAAAGCAGCAAAGGATGCAAGTTGTTTAATGCCAGCAACCAGCACCTCCCAGCCTGCTCCAACAGCAAGAGCATAACAAGATCAGCTATTGCTTTTTCATCTGGACAGCAGGGGAAGGCTCAGCCACAGTGCCAGGATCCTCTCCTGCCTGCATCACCACAGTGTTGCCCCATCCTTTGTGTCTGAGGTTAAAAGAGCAGCGTGGTGGAACACTCGCAATTCCTTCTGTCAGAATATTGCTCCTGCACCAGTGAAAAGCATCAGCACCCTCCTCAAACTCTCCCTGCCCTGTGCAGTCAAGCATTGTCCATCCCAGGATTGCTCTGCAGCCTCAGTTTGCCTCTGGGAGACCTGCATTTACACCCTTTTGCTGCAAACAATCACATTTATTTCAGGTGTTGTAGACGCTGCAGTTCTCTCTGATTTCGAGCGGCAATTCGCCATCACTCCTGGCACGAGCTCTAGTGTCTGGTTCCAGAAAAAGATCCTTTCTTGAGCTCATATACAAACAGTGATTCCAATTTTCACTTTGTAAAGGCAGAAAGCTGTGGAAAACTGCTACAGGATCATGGGGAATAGGAACTCACTCCAGCAGGAAGATAGGATTAGCTACAGTCAGCCTTGGCTGTTCTCAGAGACCCCCAAAGTCACAGGTTTTACACATTTCCACATGTAAAATACTCCAGTTTCTATGCAGGTGGACCCACTGGCATTTGTCCCTTTTACTTCTATTTCCTACCACCCATGGAAAGGGAGCACTCACATCCCTTCCTTTTCCTGTAACCATCCTGTGAGGCTTTTGAAAATGGCCTTTTATGGCCCCTTCTCTTCAGGCAATGCTGTTTCCTCAGTCTTTCCTTGCCATTATTCTGGAGCTTTGAGCATTTTTCTGTTTTTAACAGCTGCACATAAAATAACATTAAAAAACCTTGTTTGCTACAGGGAAGCCAAGGGGCTTTCCCATGTGGCTGCTTAAGACCATTAGGAGAATTTAGGAATTGCCCTTCTCTCCAGAGCACTTCCAAAATGACGGCAGTTAGTAAGTTAAGAGGATAACACAGAATTAAGAATCCATTTCAGATGAGGCAATTCAGAACCCAAGAGGAAGCACACCTCAACCTGGCTGTTCCTGTGGGAGTGCTGAGGCTTCAGCCTCATGATGTGCCTTTGAAAAGCAGCAGTTCCATGATGTTCACTCCACTCCTGGGCACCCAATCTGCATCCAAGCAGGAAATCCATGGCCAGAGCACTGCACAGAGAGGGACAGGAGATGTGCAAAGTGCAATCTCTCTGTGCAACTGAAGGATCCTTTCTCTACATGTAGGCACCTGCTTTATTCTGAGTATCTTTGTTGCATCCAAGGATCCTTATTAAAGAATAAAACCTCAAAGACAGGTGGTCAACAAGCAGTGTAAGAAACATTTCAGGATTTCTCTCTGTGCATTATATCATGGTAACTGCAATGAAGTGTGTTCAATGCTGCCCAAGATGACAAAACAAAGGATGAAACAGCATCTCAAGTTGCAAATTAGGCTCCTTTTAATCAGTGTTAAACACACACTTGTATCTTCTGAAGAGAAAACATTTTAACCTGAGGAATACCTTACAGGTATAACCAATTGTTCAAGATATCCTCCCTTTCAGGGACATGCATTTTTTTTCCATTAGTCTTTTTACCTACAAAGTCAAAGATTTGACAGATCATCATCTTCTCAGAGCATCTTTTCTTTCCCTCTTAAACATTTATCACATCTGAGAAACTCATGAGCTTACTTCATGTTACCACACCAAGAAGTTCAGGACAACAGAGTTATGAACATAAAAAACCACAAGGACATTTGCTCTTTTTTTTTTTTTTTCCATTTTATGCAAGAAGTACAAAAAAAAAATCTACCTGAGAAATTATCCCTTATGATGTTATGGTTACTTTAGCAAGTGTATGGTGTTAGCAGGATTTTACAGCTCTCTGTTCTTAACCAGGCAGAACTAACAAAGTTACCATCCAACTGAAGAGCGAGCCTGACAAGTTGTTGCCAGAAGCTGCATAATTTACGCCAGTGTTTCAGTGGCAGGAGAAACTGAAACTGAGAGGACTGGCAGGATCGCTGCTGCAAATTTGATGGAACAGTTGGTATTTGTACACATTTCTCCTTTCCCTTTGAGAGAAGCCTCTGTTCTGTGAAACAGAAAACTATGAATAACCCCCATTTCTATCTACTTGCAGGAAAGCAGAGATAGCTGTAATTTTCTAAAAAACAGTCAAACATTTTACAGGGAGAACACAAGGACTGGGACATTAAAACTATAATTTTTTTTTGTTGTTTTGTTGCTTTTTTCATGGGGAAGCCATCCCAGCAGCATGCACCTTCACACTCTTAAAGAAGAAAAGGGCAAAATGAAAAATGTCCAATGTTTCACTTAAGTGTTACACCATAAACAGATACCTCCTGGACCAAAAGCAGGTGGTCACATGGGTTCTGTGCAACAGAAACATTCCACTCCCAAAAGCAACCTTTTTGGCACACTGGAGGGATGCACCAGCCTCAGATCAAGCACATCTGAGGTACTCATAACTCCGGTGTTTTGAAATAGTCACACAATCTCCTTTGAAAAAAGAGGAACTTCTCTGAGATTTTCCCACCCCAACCTTCTCTGAAGCTTGAGAATTGAACAGTCTGAAGGTTTCAATGATCCCAGGAATGTCGAAGCCATCTGGTCCACTGTGTCTACATTTGAACAGTCAACTGCCCGTAAGTCCCCTGCAGTCCTCTCTACTCCCTTCGTGCAGTTTTTCTTTCAGTTTCCCTTCCCTCCAGCTGCCTTCCATCTCCTCCTTTAACCACCTGGAGAAAGCAGGATGAAGGTGCAGAAAACACCTGTTAAGCACAGGGATGCACACGTCTCCTCAGGAAGCACCTGTGGCGTTACAAATGGACACTGATGCCTCTGGGCACTGGGAATCACGAGCTGACAGCCCTGGGGACAGGCTCTGCCAGCAGCCAGGGCTCAGTAGATTTGGATGACATCATCCCACTCATCAACAGGCCAGACTCCATTGTCCTGCACGTTGGAGGGGGAGCTCTTCCAGTCCCACATCTTCACAGGCACCTTCCACTCCGGGCCGTAGTTGGCCTCCACGTACTGCAGGGTTTCGCAGGGCACGTGCACCTTGAGTTCCACAAATTCAGTCCAGCACAGAGTAAACTTGGGGAAGAGATACCTGTGCCAGAACAAAAGGGCATGGTCACTGGCAGAAGGCTGGAGTGCACCTCTAGGAAAGCTCAGGGAGAAAGAAAGCAACTGCAGCAAGTGGCCACGTTACATTTATACTGTTTTTTCTCCTGAACTCTGGACAAGGGTGTCATCAACGGGAGCTGGTGAAGATTTTCTTCATGAGCTCGGGAAGGAGCATTCTTAATTCTTTTGTGGCTTGTGCTCTATCATTCTGCCACCTATAGGTCAGTCCCTGCCTCTGCTTTGCCCGTTCTGAAGGGGATTTAATAGCTGCCCCCCTTTTAGAAAGGTGCCAAGAGGGTGATCTGTGCCTACAGGGTAAATTTCACAGCTTGACCAGAACGACATCCTACAGAAGTGTCAGAGCTGAGGTCCCAAACAATACCAACTTCTACCTACTACTCCTGCAGAGGATCACTCCCACTTCTGAAGTTCTGAAGATTTCCACACCAAAAGTGATCCTAAAATCCCTTTTCACAGTTTAAAATGAAACCATAAGCACTTGGCCCTTTTGAAAAAGGTTTGCGCATTTGTGTGATGAACTGGATCTGCTCCCTTCATGTTCTTGCAAGCATGAAGTTAATTTTATTTCTAAGCTCTCAGAAAACAATATGAGAAAAGAGAACAATTTTGTTTTTATGCCTTAAGTGGAGGTAAAGAACAAAGTGACCAAGCATTTTTTGGATATATATCCAGAGACTGCTGATTAAACTGAACTCTTACACAAAGTCCCCTTTGTTAAAAACCTACACAATTAACTCACTTTAAGGATTAAAGCAAATGTGTGGATTTGACTCCCAGACTCAGTTTTTCTGAGAATGCAACTGTCCAGTATTAATTCTGTGAACAACCAAGAAGCCTGAATTGCTGCAACTCCAAGACAGTATCAGGAGGATGCACTTGCCTGTGTCAGGAATGTTGAGGAAGTGTTTGTGCACATGGAAATGCAAACCACACAGCTAGACTAGGAGGTTTAGAAACCAGCTCTCCAAGGAAACAGAGCCTAAAAATTACTGTGAGAAATATTTTAGGGGCTCAATGAGAAATGCTTTAGTTTTCCACCCTTTAATTTAGATGTATACAAAGTATGCCTCTGCAAATATTTAGCTTTCTGAATAAAACACCTTTTACCTTTCAGTTTTAATTTTAGAAGAGAACTTCTTCCCTTCTCTGTGATGACCTAGTAGCAATCAACATCTCTTCTGACACCATAATTCCTTTAAAATTGTTAGAGTGGGTTTAGGATTCAGCATGACAAGGCAATCCCTTCTCTTTTGACTGACCTCCTCATTTTTGCCTTCCTCCAAAGCTCTGACAGGGCTGACCACTCAGCAGAAATGAGGGTCATTCTGGTGCTGCACATAGTTGGATTAAGCATGCCAAGTGCTCTCACACCTCACAGCAACAAAAACTGGATGTCTTTTCTCTTTCTGAGGATGTATTTGGAATAACACATGTCTGGAATTACTTGGCTAGGGATTCTGAACATCTAGGCTCTGTCATGGCTCAGGCCCTTTATGGTGGTAAACAAGCAGTTTTCCTGCTCCTTTTCTGTGTCTATTAACCTAAGAAACTCCAGCTCAGAATCAGAGGCTTTGCTTCCTTATGATGCTATGTCTAAGCAAAGTTATTACTGAACTGGAAAGCCATGTTTGGAACTTCTAATAAGCTACCAACAAAAATAAGTATGAGGCTACCAGAAAAGGGAAGAGTTCTGTGAAAGATGTGAGCTCCAAAAGAGCTGTAATAGCCAAGGACACAGAAGATGGAGTGCAGCACATGGTCACATTTATAGCCTATTCTCATGCCTTGGACCAGTCATTACCAAAAGGGAGGGGGAAAAACATCTCTCAAGTAACCAGGACTTGATGATACAGTGGAATTTTGAAGGAGCATGTCAACTCCATTGGCATGGAAACAGCTACTGCAATTTAGATGAAACAGGGGCACAAAGAAAAGGAAAGGAATTTAGTGGTCAGCTTGCTTTTCAGAATGCACCACACAAGAAAACTGGAACTGCTGCTGTGTTCTAAAAAAAAAAATACTTTGCTATGCAGCACATTTTCTGGGGGCATATTCCAAGAACTCTTCCTTTAGTCTATTTCTAAATGTGCCTTTTCAATCTGGTAATCAGAATATCTTTTCCCAGTCTTTATTTATCACTTCAGAACAAAGATAACTAAGACAAGGATTTGGACATTATCTCCAACTGGATGACAGTGCTCACTAAATTCCCATTAGCTAAATATAAACAAATGCACTTCAGGCAAAAGATGAAAGATAACAAAATCCTGTAGAAGTCAACAAGGTTTTCAACTAGTCTGAAGTTATCTCCTTCTGAGTGAAGGTGTGTGATGGAAAGAAATAAATCTAATTATCAAAACCTATATTCAGTTTGCTGAGTTGATAGGAAGCTTGTTTGCTGATTTAATACAAAAGGTGTGAAACAAGAAACAAGAGATCTTATTCAAAATTCTGTTTTCAGAACATGAACAGTAAGACCTGCAGGAGTCATCTGCACTGCTGTCACAACACTACAGCCCAATGCAGTATTCCAAACTGCTACCTAAAAATCCCAAATCCTGGGCTTTACTGGGCAAGAAGAGCTGAGGCTTTTTGCCATAACATTTCCTCATCCAGACAGATGCCTAAGGATTAACCTTCTACTGCAAAATCAGTTTGTGCAATAAACACTGTTCTAAAGACATTTCCTCTTTTAAACCTCTTGGGTGTTTATGTAACTGGGAGCCTGTCAGAGTCAGATAAGATCTGCTTGAGACATGATATGCCAGCCCTGCTTTTGATTTCACCAGAGATCTGACATGTACTCTCCAGTAAGGCACAGGACTGTTCTCTCTCTGCTTCACTGGTCTCAGAGTGCAGAATCTCCACTGATTCCCCTCTGACATCCACATTTCCACAAAGAGCACACACTTTGCCAGGCAACAGCACACAAAATGCCATCAGTAAACACTAGCTTGTCCAATTTTCTACTAGTGGTACAAATCCAGCTCTTACTTAAATTTCTTGCCCGATTTGGCCTGAGTTCCTCCATTCCATATGTGGTCATCCTCTTCATAGAAGAAAAAAATATCAAGTTTCACATCATCTTCTCCCTGAAAAGAGAGTTCCAAGCTGTCTTCCACCTGGAAGACAAAAATACACGCTGTATATACACATAAAAATACAAAGCAACTTACATCAGCAAAAAACAAATTTATTTTCATCAGATATACAGGGTGATTTCTATTCTAACTGAGGAAAACACAGTAATTCTGCATTATTTTTAAACTTATTAAAGACTTCTGCAACTGATCTCAAGGTTACAAATCTACAAAAAGACACACATGAAGCAAAATGTTCATTTTCTACGTACCTTGCCAAATTTGTGCTTCAGTGGCAACCCTGCTTTCTGAAAGGCTGGAATGATGTCTGCTTTGTAGTCCCTTATAAAGATTCCCAAATCCACATCTTTGCTGTGAGGAATGACATTGCACTGTCTATACCAGCCTGGAGGGGGGGGGAAATAAAACAGAAAAATCCCAAACTATTTAATTCAGGAATGTGAATTCAACAGGAAAAAAGCAACACAAAAATGAACTGTCCTGAGATCACCAGGCAGAAGTCTTTGAGGCCATAAACTAGATTTCTGCCTTTCTTTAGTATCTACATCAAAGAAAACCAGTATTACTGCACTTGTAGCCATCTCTCTCCCCTCAGAAAGCCAAGAATGGAAGAGAAAAACCTAAAATATCTTCAGTTTTCTAATTTAAATGCATTTATATATATATATATANGCTTCTGATTTGCAACTATTGTTTTATACTGCATCCAAGATGTTAATCATCTTTCAATCACCACTGCAAAGCAGATAGACAAGAAGTGGGACACCCTTTTGTCTGTTCCATTAAGGCAGCTTTTAGTAACTGTTTGTTCAGAAAATTACATTCCCTAGGATTAAATAAATACAAGACAAATGTGCACACACAAATTTTCACAAAGTGTTTCAATAACAGAAGAATCCTCAGCAGTGATAAGACACTGCTTCTACCTTCAGCAAAACTGAAAACTTGCATTATCTACTCTAATAGATTGTCATTTTATTAAAAGTTTGTTTGTGAAAGAAAATAAATTAATGTGAACTGTATTTTAGAAGTCAGTGATAAGCATCAAATTGCATGGTACAAAAAACAGGGTTAGAATGTACTTGGGCAGCAGAAATATGTGCTCATCACTGTGTTTTCCAACTGGAACTTCAGTGAATTCTGAGTCACACAAATTAGGGAACTGTTGATTACTTCCTAGAAGGAATGAACACAGCACAGGTAATTGCTAACAACCCTAAAAGCTTCACTGGAAATTTGCCCAGCATCTCCATGGCTCAGATTTCTAAAGAAAAAGCATTTTTTCAGGAGCAAAAAAGACTATTGCAATACAGTTATTACCTTCCCACCCAGCAGGTTTGGCCTCTGCTGACATCACAAGCAATGGAGGATGAAGTGTTTAAAGTTTCAGGTGGATTTAAAAATGCAACACAACACAAATGTTTTACCGAGACACGTTCCACTGCTCAGCCAGAACTTCACTCCCAAGTTATTCAGTGTCAGGGCAGCCAGATGAAGCAAGGATTTTGCCTTTCTCCTGAATTCCACTGCATCAAGAGAGGCATCATCAGGATACAGCTGGAAGGCAAGAGTAAAGCAAGTTACTGTCAGAGAGCAAACTTCTCCCTGCATTTTTTCAGTGTCCTAGGGAAAAATTACCTTAAAAATTTTACTTCACTAATATCTGGTTTTGCATACACAGTCCATTTTCAGAACAGGCACTGGAATGACAAGTTAAAATTAAAACTCTGAATCATCAATCTTCCTTTTTTGTCCCCTAACCATCAGAAAGAAAATTCACGCAGACCAGAATGAGAAAGTATGCATTAGACACTGATTCTCAGCACTTGGCAGCAACATGGGTGAGCCTGTAGCTGCCAACATTGTTCTGCACATGCTGAAGTCAATTCCCGGAGTCCAAGGGGAACACAGGGACAGAATCAATCCCTGCCAGCACAGCAAGGCTTTTCCAACCTCCGGAACTCCATGATTAATTTCTTTGGCGCCACCAAGTGTCAGAATCGGGTGTTGAGTTTTAAGGAAAACTGGCAAGGGGGAAAAATGGTGTGAATACAAAAATCTTCCAGACAGAACTGTGGCAAATCTGCTGTCCATGCAAAGCCAAAACCAACACGGGAGGGTGGGCAAACATTACCAGTTCTAATAAAGGAATAACCACTTGGCTTTGTGATTGATTTCTTCAAGAGTTCTTGGGCAACAAGCAGCTGAAATGAACTTTTCAAAACAGGTGCCAGCTGCTTGTGTCAGTGTTAAAGCTCCAGCAAAGTTCAATAAACATTTAGAGGCACATTTTCTCTGTCTGTGGTGGTTTCTGCCTGGAGGCTGAAGTGGGTTGTATTTTTCTGTCTTTCACACCACATGTATGCCCTCTTCACCATCCTGCTACACAAACTGGGATCTACAGCCTAGCAGACTGAACAGGAGTGGTCCCCCCTTTCCCCAACACCTGAATGAATGAGGAATGGAGCCTCCAGTGTCCTTTTCCCCCTTCCATGAGCTCAGAGATGGCTCAGATTCAGTGGCCTGACTCTGACTCCACAGTCCTAACTGTGAACTCTTGGTCAGTTTATAACTCGTGCCTTTTTCAAATTAGTACAAAATACCCTCCACACTGCAGCAGAGACTTTTCTATCTGCTAAACCAAGTAGCAAAACTCCAAAAATAATGCTCTGAATAGTGGTGAAAGCATTAGCTTACACAGTCAGAAAAGCAACTAAATAAGTCACTTTGGACTGTGACCATTTCAAATAAGCCAAACGAGAAACATGGAACTGCAGGACATGGTTCAAAAATTGTAAAATGAAAGACTACTCAAAACTTTGAGGACCTGGCAGGAAAGTTTTCAGCCATGAAGACACACAAGATTTTATTTTATTTACATGAGATCCATTTAACAGTAAGGGTATGTAAGAACTATGGATATGTTGGCTGCCTCTTGGAAAAAAAAATGTGCTCACAAATGAAAAAAAAAAGCCATGATCTTCAGGTAAAGTTTTGATTTCATTACCACTTAATAAGCTCTGTGGAATTAGAATCAAGGGCTGTGCATGTGTCCAGTCCCATTTAGGTCAAAAACCCCAATGATCTGTTCCTAGGTTTGGGTCAATTAGTGAAAACACACATTTGATCTCAGAAACACCACCCAGTTACCACTAACCTGAAAGAAAGCCCGAGCTTCTCTGTACCTACATTCAAGAAATCTAGAGTGGGACATCTCCTCTAGAAAACTGGACGGATTTTTTGGAATTTGAACTTTTAAGTCATCAATGGAAACAAGCAGAAGTTCTGGCCTGCATGGAAAGAAAAGTAACACAATACCCCATTTAATTCCTTTACAAACCACATGGCACTTTTTCCTTTAACTCAGGTTATAATCTTAATGCACACTACTGGCAGTGATTCCTCTGTCCAAATACAGCCAAAACCAATTAAAAATGAAAAAGGCAACAAGAGCTTCAACAAATTCCCCATATGTTTCAAAACTTTGTTTAAAAATAATTCCTATACCTCCAAACACCAAATCAGTTTGTCAGATCACTGATTTCTTTACTGACTCATGACTTGAATCTGTTCAGAGATATGGTTCAGTGCATTTTAAAGTTCAGGCTATTTGGTTGTCTAAGTATGGGATGCACTTAAGAATCAAATTTTACTCTGTACTTCGAGGCTATTTGCTTTTAAAAAATAAAAACTGTGCAGCCTTCATAATGACTGAAGTGTGATTATTTAACAGTTTACATAATTTACCTCAAACATGTAGGCACATAACCATGTTTTAAAAGAACAGGGTCAAATTAAAGGAGAGAGTTAAACAGATTTATTTTGACACGTGAAACGTCTCAATACTTTTCTCATTTTTCTCAGAAACGATGTTCTCAAAGCCTGCACTTTGGGGTGTGAATCATACCCGAGCTGAATTTTAGAACCTGACTTCAGGAAAGAGAACAATTTCACACACACAGAGACAGAAAAGAAGCAATTGTGGGAGTGCCACGGTGGCTTTCTCCTTCCCCAGTTGTGAACTCACTTTTCATAGGCCCCGGGGTAGCGGCCGAAGTGGAGCTTCCGGAAAGGCACAAACTTCCTGTCCATGTGCTGCTTGAGCCTCAGGGGCCCGTGCCAGAGGAAGTTGCCACTCCTCTCATAGAAGACCACCAGGTGAATGGCATGGGAGGCCAGTTTGAATATGTAGTGCAAGGGAATTTCCATCCCAGACAGGTCATCCATCCCATCCAAGCGGGGGTCCTTGTTTATAATCTTTAGCCACTGGAAACCCATCTTCTCAGCAGTTCTAAAAAGGCCCCCCTGAAAATCAGGGAGACAGGAGGCAGAGCAGGATAAAGGTCAAAGAAACCAAAACTGAATGCTAAATGTTTATTACTAATTCCCACCATTCCTCATTTTTATTTGTTTAAATTATTTTTTAATCAGACTCAAGCACAAATGAATCAAAAATCTCTAAGACCTTGAAGACCAGCAGCCACAAACAATTCCAATCACCTTCTTTCCTTGTCTTAAATTTTGTCCTTCAAACTACAAGACAAAACAACAAGTAAATGTTGAAAGCCATGCTTGGATTAGGTTTGTTCCTTGCCATAGCACCCTACCCTGCATTCTCAAACCATTCTCTAAAACTGTTCTGCCAGATTTGGTGTTCCTATGTCCTTGAATAACAACACCACTCACACAAAAATTATTACTCCAAAATTTTCTTTTGCTGGGCAAATAAAAATCTCACCAAACACTGAGCACTGCACTCAGGTAACAGGCTTCCTTATTTCCACAAATAAAGGGAATTAAACTCTACCTGATCTAAAAAAAAAAAAAAAATCAGCATCTGAAGAGCCTTTCAATTTCCACCCTTGAAATGTTTTATATAAGCATATTAGCTTCTCCTCTGAATGATACAGAAATTATCACTGAGACACAAAGTAATGGGGAGATGGATTTATCTCAGTGTGCTGCCACACAACTTTACTGCCAGTCTCTTGAATTCCTTCACAGCTGTGGGAAAAACAACTGCCTGATCACGTCCAGAGTGATCTTCACTCTGAAGGTTCTTCAGTGAAATAGTCACAGACAGTTTCAGTGTCTCCTGCTTTTTCTGATTTAAAAAAAAAGAAGAAGAAAAAAGCTGTTTGCCACTGGTATCTTTAGTCTGTAGAAATTAATCTAATATTTCCAGATTACACTTAATTGATGAAATGATCTTGGATTCAATTTTGTCCTTCATCACATACTACACCTCTATTTTTAACACACCCACTAAAAAGTGTGCTAACACCACAGAGAAGCAGAGACACCACTGCATGAGGTGAAATGGTACTAAATAGAAGGATGTGCTAAAAGAAATGTAAAATAGCAGATTATGATAAGTTTTCCAGGCTTGTCACATCAATACCTGCATTTCCTTCTGGATAAATCCCCAAACTTACCTTCTTTCTTCCATTTTGGCATCCCCTGTGACTACCTGTGGCTTTTTTTAGTATTGCAGACAGCTTGAAAAGGTTTTAGCTATAAATGACTCTTAATGTATCCAGGCTAGTAAATGGAAAACTTTTACTTTACAACAAAGCTTCCTCTGTCTAAAATATTACCACCGCATGAATTCAGATACAAACATGAAAGCATTAGGTGACAACATTAAATGCACTAAAATACACAAATTTGAACTGAAAACATGCACTTACTTCATGTTTCCATGTTTTGTCCAGTAGTGCAAAGGTAGTGAAGTCTCTTGGAGCACAGAAGTACTTGCACTCTGGGCTGGGGCCATCAGGAGAGCTTCTGATCTGCTCAATGTCTTTATCAACCAGTCCCAGAATCAAAGGATCAATCAAATACACTGGAATATTGTGACTGGATATTAGTCCTAGGAACTTCCTAACCACGTGCTGTTTGACAGAGGACAGAAACACCATCTTTGCATTAAAACTCTCTGACAGAAAGAAACCTCAGCCCACTGAAAGAAGGAAATCTTATCTCCCAACACATGCTCAGAGTGCACACTTCACTTCCATAGTCATGAGACTGAGTGAGAAAGTAGGATGCAAGTGCCACTCAGAATTTGGATTCTGGTCTACCCAGGGCACTCAACATTGCATAAGGGGTTAAAAGCTGCAGCAAGAAGGTTCTGTGCCTGATACAGGGAGTCATTAACTTGACTCAGTGGAGAACATCAATCAAGCACATTTAAACACCCGTGGCACACAGAAACCATTCACAGTCACAGCCACCCTGCTACTTAAATGTGTTCAGCCGTAACACTTGAATTTAATGATTTTAAAGCTCTGGCTTGAGAGAGATGTGAAAACACAAGGACAGGATGTGGCTCAGCAGCAGAGTTTTGGCAGCTGTGTGGTGCAAGGCCACCCCCAGAGTGATTTCAGCTACATGGAGCTGAAAGCTAAGTGATGTGCTCGTATCACTTTGGTGACTCAAACTGCCACACCAGGCTCATGAACAGGAAAAAATCTGTGCAAAAGTATCCACCTTCCCAACCCTTCACTACTCAGGAAAACAGATGCTTCCAGTTGAAACTTAAATGAGTTAAAGAAATACAAATAATTGTAGAAAGACATGGCCTTGGTGTTAAGTCATCAAGACACTTGTTCAAATTTAGTATTTTGGACACATCACTTCAGGGACTCTGAGGAAAGCTTGGAGAGCAGCAGGTGCCTGGCAGGATCATGAGCATCCTTTATCACTTATGATCTCAGAAGAGCAAGCTGAACCTTTAGGAGATATCTGCCCACAGACTGCCAGACTGGAAACCCCCTGTGACCATCACACCTCACACCTGGATGGCAGCTCCAAGGGGTGTCACCTCCAAGAATAGCAAGGCATTCCTGGCACAAGCAAGCAGTCCACAGAGCAGCTGGTTTGGATTTTTTCCAGGGACAGTTCTTAGCCAGAGCACCTTCCCTCTTGCTCAGCAGAAACCAGGCCTTTAAATGGCCATCCTGCTAATTAGCAACATTATCATGTTGCATCCAAAGGGAAAGGCAGCCAGCTCCCAGCACATCCTTCTCCTTAACCATCTGTGCTGTTTTTCCACTGGGAGATCAGTTAACAAAAAGTCCTCTGTAAAACTGTTTCCAAACAAATCCTAACTACAAATATGATAACAGCCCTCCTGATTCCCCAGGGTGGGCACTTTGGTTGCATTCAATCCTGCCAGCCTGGAGCAAGATACAACAAATATATCCCCTTTCAAGCACCTAACAGCTCTCCCAGCACTGGTCACCAGGGCTGGAATGCAGCAGCTGGTGAATGCTGAAATGTGGCATTTTCCTGCTTGTAAAGAGCTTTACAGCCCAGCACAAGCAGGAAACAGAGCAGTGAGCAGCAGGTTGAACACCTGGAGTGGGCAAAGGAGGATTTTGTGACCCCAGGAGCTTCTCAGTTTAACAGAGGAGCTGCATGTTAAACCAGCCACTCTGTTCAACACTCAGCCCGAAAGGACACAAAGACACAAACCCCGGGACCAACATTTCCGCCTCAAAAAGAACAAGCGTGGCTTCCTGAGACATTAACACCACCTCTACACGTGGCACAGGCACAGGCAGCGAAGCTGTAAGTGTTTCTCCATTACTGATGTTTTGACACTCTCCTTTCAGAGCAAAGCTACAAAGTGTTTCTCTTCTGGGCACAGAAAGTGCCCGGTAAAGGGTGAAGTGAAGTGAACTGGACCCGGAATTCGCCAGCGAGCTCCCTCTGAGACTTGTGAAGAGAGAGCTGTGTGAACCAGTGACACTGTACATACCCATCTAGTGCTGTCTTGGCCTGACTGGCTTCCTCTGACTTTGGAAAATGCTGCTCCATTCTATCAAAAAAAAAAAACAAAACAAAAAGAAAGGGAGGAGAAGGAGGGAGAAAGAGGAGGGGGAAAAAAAAAATTCCAAAATTTCAGTTGGATCCTTGCTTTCTTAACATGACATTCATCCACTTCATGGTTATGGCCAGGGTTATGCCTCTGGTCACTCAGCCAAAGCACTGAATGTGAAATGATAAACTTAACTCCTGTGGCCTGAATATATTTAGCAAGACAACCCAAGCCTCGGGGACCTCCAGACATGCAAGGATCGAGTGGTGAGGCCTCGGGTTTCCAAGTCAATGTGTCAGTAAACATAAAACAGGAGGATGACAAACCCTGCCAAGCAAATACCACAGGGGCAAAGACAGGGGGGACTGTGCCTCAGTCTTCCCAGCTGTATAATCAGTTTTAAAGGCAGCATTTTCATGTGGGGGAGTCAGAGCAGCTCGTGGCTCAGCTTTTGGCTTTTTCAAAAGCACGAGGAGTTTCTCAGCTGTTGTTTAACAATCGGAAACGGTGAGAAAGTTGCAGCACCACCTGTCACTAACGCTTAATAAGGAAAGAAAAGCCAAAACACAGCTCAGGACACTTGGAAAGCTACATGGTTCTTCTGTAAAAATAAAGGGAGTTCCTTTGTTGAATCGGAGTTGCAACTGTAAACTATGAAGCCACCAGAGGACTTAATTTACAGCAGCACTCACTTCTTTTGCTGTTGCAGATCACTGGCCTGAGCACACAAACAGCATTCCAGGTATAAAAGCAGGATTTAAACTGTGACATGTGGTTTAAATGGATGGAGGTCTGAGCCACAAGGCGCAGGAAAAGTTGGGATTTCTCTCCCCAACACCACTGCTGGAAAACCTGCACCCAGCAGACGCTGCCTGCCCTCAGCAGAGCCCTCAGGCAGCGCTCGGGGCGAGGCCGGTGCCTGTAGAAGCCTCCGAGCAGCCTGAGGTGAGAGTTAAAGGCCGTGGCGGCTCAAGGCCGGGGCAGAATTCCCTCCGGGAGAAGGAGGACGGCCCTGGCTGACACAGAGCCTCGGACACCAGGCTGGGAACCCAAACCCAGCTGCAGCCCTGCCTCCGGACAGCGGCTGCTCCCCGCCCACCCCGCAGGATCCCGGCAGGAGCCGCCTCAGG
>VZRX01003791.1:0-19126 GCA_013398075.1 Notiomystis cincta
CTGTAATTCCTTTAATATTTACCCCACATGCAGTGTTTATTCTGCAGTTAGGAAGGAAATTCATCTGCTGTGGCTGTTCTAGCAAACCCTTGGAACTGCCAGCAGCAAATGTAAACTCCAGTGTGACCTCCTTGGTCTGTAAAGCCTGTTGCCCTCGATCGTACTCCGCTGGTTTAGTTTTTTAGGATTCCACAGATGCCAAAAGTAATCTTAGTTTACATTAAGTACAGGCAGGTCAAAGGCACTGCACTGAAGCCCAGAGAGCTACTTGCACATGTAGGGCCTACTTGCAGAGAAAGGATTACTGGTCGAAATAGGGATTAAGAGACTGAAGCCATCGGACCATAAGTCTCTCTTTTGCTGTGTCAGCTCTTGATTATGTAAACCGGCCATGGAGCTGAAAGGCTCCCAGGGCGACGTTTCCTGGAGATCACAGCCCCACCCACATTCGCCCGGGGTCACACTTGGGGCTTTTAAAGTTTCTGTCATTTTGGAGGACACCCAAGCCTAATTACAGTAGGGACTGGGTGCTGCCAAAATCACAGAAGCTGCTGGAAATGTCTTCACATTGTAATATTGCAAAAGTGTCTCGCTGAAGCTGAGCACTTGGTGCAGGCTCTGGCTCCCTGCAGAGGGGAGTGCTGAGGAGGGAGGCAGTGACAGGCAGTGACAAAGCACACATGGCAGTGGCCCTTTCAGGGCTGCCACAGCACCCTGCACCAGGATGGAGCGTGCCCTCGGGGGCTGGCACGCGGGCCTCCCAAAGCGTGGGGGGGACAAGGCCAGTGACAGGTGCAGGGGAGCCAGGGGGTTGATCTGAGACATTGGCAGCAGAGGGGCAGCACTGCCGGGGTGAGTCCTCACACAGGCACTGCTTTGGCCCAGTGACTTGGCTGCAGTCTGGGATGCTGCCCTGCCTCCTGCTTGTGAGCTAGGCCACAGGGAATTTTGCCCAGGCCACGGCCTGGGAGTGTGAGATAGAGTGGCTTTGATCTCTTTCTTTCTCCCCTCCCTAATTTCAGCTACAAGCAAGTCTGTCTTTTACACTGCATCAGTGAACTCTGGTGTTCTGTGTAGTGCTGGACATTAGAGCCCTGATGTCTGTAGGTAGGACTGCCTTGCACACGTTGCCCCAGGTCCTGATTTCTCTCTGGCCATACACACTGCTCCTAGGGGGGATCTGCAGCCTGGAAAAAACTGCTGTGCTGGCAGGAGCCACAACCTGGGTGGGGTGGGCAGGGGCAGTGGGGAAAGGGACACAGGGACAAAGCTGAGAGCCTTTTCCTAGGAGCCTCCAGCCACAGCAGTGTTTTAGACCCGCACGTATGCGCAGGCTGATATTTCAATGCCTGCAGGTTGCTAGGGACAACCAAAGATTTCTAAACTGTTGCAGAGCAGAGCCCCAACACTGTGTACACTGCGGTAGCACTTGGCATTTCTGTTACCAAGAGCTCCATGTTGGAAAGCAAGGAATTCTTTCCTTAAATGAAGGATGTGGAAGGTCCGATCACTGTGAGGTGAAACCAATCCCTCAGGTAAGCCCCACCCATTTAAATGCTCTAACACCTGAAATCCCCTCCTCAAACATGCAGCCCCTTCAGATAGCCCACACAACAGCAGGGGCAAACTTTATGGAAGCAAGTCACTGGGGTAAGAGCAGGTTCTAGAGAATGGCAGGGGAATTAATGGGAGGAAAGGCCCATGGGGTAAATTTCCCCACGTGTGTAATCCTGGCTGCAGGAACTGCAGGTCGGTGCAGAGAGCACTGCACACTGACCCACAGGTGGGATCTCTCCTTGCCAAGGGCCCACCACAGCTTGCACCAAGGCTTGTGTTCCCTGGCCACCCCTTCCCCTGGGAACAGGAGTGTCCTTCCCAGCTGAACTGAGGCACAACAGGGCTGTTCTTCCATGCCTGCACACACAGCAAGGGCTGTTCATAGAGCCATGACAAGGAAGCCAGGGACAGCATGCAGAGCCTCTGAGACCCTCCCATCCATCCACCTGGCAGCCACCATGTGCAGCACATCCTCACCTTCACGTGGTTCCAGGAATGAAGAAAACACAGCCACAAGCTCTTTCTGTGGATCTATCTCATGAACATTAAAGTAGTGTTATTAACGCTCTGCCTTCTGGATGCAGGGGTGCTGTTGCCTGCAGTAAGAGTAGGGGAAACAAGGTAGAGCAAAATGATCTGCCAACATCCTGCAAGAGGTCTGTGGCAGAGCTGTGGCAGACTTGTGTCTCCAGAGCCTGATGAAGGCATTACAGTTTCATCAGGACCAGCATTACTGTGAAATGCAGTTACCTCCATTTTAAGAGGGTGAAAACGCCTGTACAGTCTGCAGTCACAGAAACTCATCCCTCACAACCTTTTGCTGTAAGCACAGAAATGCCCTTTCATTTGGTCTAAAATGAAAACTGTGATACAGAAGTATGCAGAATAGTTAGTTAAAGTACAATCTCTAAACCATTATTTGGCTTGGCACAGGGAAAATGTCAAGGAAGAAGATCTAGGAGTAGGTTTTGCTTATCCTACTCCATCTATACTCAGTGCATGTCCTCCTCTCTTTCAGCAGATCTGCAAAGTGCCACCTAATTTATCTCCCCACCGACACAGGCACGGAGAGCACACCTCCATGATTAATGGACTTTTACGCTGGAGGAGTTGGTTACATTGCAGCAGACAATGAGAAATTTGATTACCACTAATACGCTATTGACACAAATGTCAATGCTCTAAGACACACAATATCATTTTGAATCAAGGATCCCTTTCATCATCCTTGTTTTTGTTTGCTTCTTCCATTTCAATAAGCTCTTGCTCTGTGTATTACCCAAATACTCCAGACTAAAACTACCTGGAGACAATTTAGTTTTTATATAACACTTCATTAAGTAGGAGGCACCTTTAACAAAAAGGTGTTTGTGCTCACATAGCCCAGTTATCATTTAAATACACAATACTGCTGCTGAAAACCATGGTCAGCTGATGCCTTTACCTTAGTGATAACTAATCTGTTGTTTTGTCAAAGGCAAATATAGCAGGAAGTGGGAATAATGGCTTTTTCGTTTTTGTCTCTGGAGAATTGTACTGATCAAATCAGCCAAATCTTGACCAGTCAAAAATTAAATTAAGCTTGGCAATCATGCCAAGTAGCCAAACAAGGGAGCAGTCAGATCCCCAGGTGGGATCTCTCCTTGCAGAGGGCCCACACAGCACGAGCAGAGGCTGCAGCTGGCCAAGGCTTGTGCCTCCCTGGCCACCTTCCTTCCCAGCTGGGCAGAGGCACAGCAGGGCTACCCTGCTGGGATGTCTGGTGGGAGCAGTGGCTCTGGGGGAGGCTGAAGGGCTTTAGGCTCAAATGTCTTTACTGGTTCTGGGTTTTCTTGCCCAGGCTGCTGGTTTTGGACTGTGGGGCCTGACCTCCTGCCTCCTGCTTCTGGCTTGGTTGATGGAAATGGGTCTGTGAAGAAAGCCGGTCACCCTCACTGAACAGTCATTAAATTTCCATATCTTCAAGAAGGAATTAGCTTAGGTTCTGACACAAAATTTCAACAAGGACTGGAGAAATAGGCAGGGTGGGAGAAGAAGCAGAGTTTCTGGGGATGAGGGCTCTTAGTGGTACCCATGGAACCATTAAAGTTCTTAAACACAGCGTGGAGGCTACACAACAACTTGACCAAGCCTTGAAGCAGATCTCATTTCCATCCAGAACCTAGAGCAGAGCAGAGGAGAGGAGCAGGAGGCAGGGGAGAGACAAGCCTCATGAACAAGTGGCAAAGCTCCCTCATTACTCTAAACTCTATACCAGTGCTTCAAGAAATTAAAGCAGAGCCCAGGCAAAATAAACACAACAGAGCTTACCTGGGAAAAACTCAACTGGAAACCAGCAAAACCAAAACACCTTAAGAGCTAAAGAAATTTAAAAGTAAACTCTCCATGCTTTTTGTTAATATATTAAGACTTTGAAGTCTGTAAAACCATTTGCAACTTTGAAGTCTGTAAACCCATTTGTAATCTCATATTTTGGAACAAAATATGAGATAATGCACTGTGAGGCTGCTGAATAATCTCCTTGTCTCTGTACTGCAGCAGGATGTGATAGGGTGGCATCTGATCCAGCCTCCTTGGACTGAGGTACTGTCCAGAGGAGCTGTGAAAGGAGGACACACAAGCTCAAACTGATAAATAAAACAAAAAAAACTCCCACAGGACACTGAAATGATGTTTCTGCTGCTCATAATGCCAGTATCAACTCTATTAAAACAACCATCTCTTTCCTCCTTTGGACATTATGGCCTCTGACTTGTTTCATCTGACAAACATGTTACACCTTCTGTCCAGCAATTACTTACACAGCCATTTCTTTCTTCCTCAAGACCTAGAAATTCTCACAACCCAGTGTTATCATAGATTTACTATTTACTGGTAACAGCATATTTAAAATTCAAAAAGAAGGGACTGAGTCACAAAGAAGAGCAATTTGATGTGACCTTCAGGCTTGGGAGAGAGTCAGTTCTGTCAATCAGGAATTCAGTCCAATAGAATATAGAGAAAAAGGCTGATTCTGAGTCTGCCCAGGTCCTCTTCAGCCATGGAAAGTCACAGGACAGCTCTGCTCTTCCCAGATCATATTCCAACTCCCAGAACATTAAAAAGGAGGCAACAGAGATCACTACAAAAATGGCTGGTCATTAGTTCAACCTCTCAAACAAGAGACAAGAACTACAAATACACTATGAATATAAAAACTGCAAGGAAATGCCACTGCAGGCTGTGAAACAGGCGGCAGCTGCGACAAGGAAAAACCTGCCCTTCCTCCTCACTGGAGAGTTAAAAACCGAGTTAGATAAGAACCTGCCTGGTGCAGGCAAAGCCAGTCCTGCCCTGGGGCAGAGGGGTAGCCTGAACGACTTAGAAAATGTTATCCAAGCGCTGTTTGCTACAGTCTGCCTGTGCAACACTTCCCCAGCGCAGGGCTGGCTGTCCAGCAGCCCGTGTCTGCTGGCACATGAGATCACGGTTACTGCAGTAACCGCCCTGGTTTTCTTTTCTAAGGGAGGCAGAGGAGGTTTTTCCTTTCCCTCCAACCGTACATATGCTCAGCTCAGATGTTGCAAAGCCTGCTCTGCTGCCAGGCTCTGCTCAGTAGCCCTGAAGCAGACGGTAGGAGCAAAGTTTACTCCATGTGTGGGCACTGGTGGCATCCTCAGTACAGACCTACAGCACTGCTCTCACAAGAACTCTGGGAAAAAAAAAAACAAAAAACCAAATGCCCCCACAAATCTCCTCCCTCCAGGTTTTAAAGATGGCAAATTAAAATCTAAGTGAAATAGGTACAGGGAACCAGGCTAACCAGGAGCATTAAGGGTTCTCCTTGGCAGGCTGGGAACAAGCTTGGTGTGAGCCTGGGACTCGCTGTGCCCTGTAAATCAGACACATGGGCTGCCCTCTGCAGTGTAGAGGGTGGTGTGTTCCTAAGTCACTGGCACTGCTCTACAATTCAAGTTGCACGTGTAACTAACCCTCCCACTCAGCTCTACCCTTTGAATCTAAGTGTGAGAGCTTTATCTGACACATTTATCCTTATCTGCTTTAAGCATTACTCCATTGCTTTACATTTAGTTTCTGTAACAGAGAAATAAATGTTAATCTTCCTTTGGTAACCTACTGGCCCTCTACTGGTACTCATATTGCTGACAGGGATGGTCTCTAATGTTCCTAATCCTCCAGTCCTTATTTGGGGAGTCATTACTTGAGTAAAATTCATTTTGAATCATCAGACTTGGCATGAAATTGAATTGATGGAGAATTTATTCACCCCAGATGAGCATTAAATACTCACCAGTAAGAGCAAAGGCTTTCTAAACTGGCCCTTACTATGCAAGTGGGACCTCACACTTCCCATCCCAAGTGCTGGTCAACTGCAGAGATCATCCCAAGGATATTTCTATTGCCAAGTAAGTCTGAAATTTTTATGAATTTATTGATGCCTGGTTTTATGCCTGGTATCCCATTTTCATTGCCTTGTGTGAAACTTGGGGATTTTCCCCCCTGACCTCTGTCAAAGTCTTCCACTTGAATGTACTTCTCTGTGCTGGGCACATCTAACAGGATCACAGTCCCCTTTTCCCCAGCACATACTTTCCTATCCTATAATATTTATGTCTTTGCTTGACTTTCTCTGCCAGTACATTTGTTGTGAGAATAACAGCCCTTGGGGGCAGATATTTCTTATATTTTCTTCATGCCTAAAATAATTGTACCAACTTATTAAAAAACTCACTGACAGTATGATACAATAACCTTTGTGATTTATTTATCTTTCAGTGAGCTTTACAGAGAGCTGCTGCCTCTTTTCCAACTTTGTGCTGTATAGTCCATCATCAAATGCAGTGCTGCTCTCTGATGTTTGCAACAACCTACAACAAGAAATTGGTCTCTGAATTACATTTATTCTACCCTTATCTAGTTGATTTACCGCTTCCTCAAATATTTGCTTCCTTATACTATCTTAATTGAAGATTCCTCCTGTCTATATTTCCTTTCACCGCTATTCTACAGAGAGCAACACTCTCCAAACAGCACATTTATGCTGCCTTCCCCACCATTCCTACTTTTTTTCATCACTTTAGCCTTTCAAAAACTCCAAGCAAAAGATTTCAGAGGTACCAAAACCAGCTGGATTCTAGGATGCATTTTTCCTTTGCTTCCCAAGGAAGGCCTGCCTTCTGAAGGCACAAGCAAAACATTTACAGGCAGTAAAAGATCCCTTGTCTTTGTCTTGTTCTTGCTCAGTATTTTTCTGATAACTTGGCATACAAGGCAGAAGGTGCTGCTGATTCCAGACGTCTGCCCTGCAGTGTCTCAGCTCCCACAGAGCCCAGCTTGGAAAGAGGGAAGGGCCCCAGCAGGCTGGGGCAGCAGAGACTAGGCTTCTCCAGACAAACAATGGAGCTTTGCCATCTCGGCCCCACTATCAGCTGGATCTGTATCTGCAAAGGAAAAGCAGATGAAAAGATGTACAAATTTAATCTGTTGGATGGTGTTTGTTTGTTCAGTCAGGTAACTGGAGTGTGGGATCTCGCATCACAGAGCAGACTAACAGCCCAAGAGTGTGAGTAAGCAGCAGCAAAAAGCAAAACGGAAAAGGAACAGGTTCTTCCAGAAAAATACCAAACAGAAAAGGCAATTCTTAAATATATTAGAGGCAAACACACATGGGGCTGGCACAACTCAAGGGCAATGAATGTTTTAAATGAAGTTTTTCACTTTGTGATCTCTCCTGCACCACACCAACCTCTTACCTAAAGTAGTATTTATTGGCAAGGATTTACACAAATTAATTCTAAGCATTCCTCTGATTGGTTTAACCCTGCTATGTTTTTGTATCTTTCGCTGTCTCCTGTTTATCCTCAGAAGAGAGAAGGGACATGGAGCATCTGATTATCTCCTCACAATGTCACAGTGTGTGGCATGGCACATGATAGCACTCCTCATTCTTTTCTAGTACCTGTTAAAGTTTCCCAGGGCTGCTAACACATTTGTAGCCAGATTTTGAAGCCTCCTTAAAAAAAAAAAATCCAGAGCCATGTCTTGTTGGATTTTTTTTTAATTATATCCAAAGAAGGCAACTAATAATGACCACAAATAGGAAAGCTTTGCCTGAAGTTGCTAATAATATTCTATCATCTTATCTTTAAATTCTTTTTTGTGGATTAGAGACACTAATAATTATGAATCCCCCTAGCTTCATTTTATCTAGTACAGTAACATAATCAAAATCATCCTGCTCTAAACTCTCTATAGCAAATCCTCTTTTTAAAGCCCTTGTTCAACGTTCTCCCTCATTTTAATTTCCTTTGCTGCTGCTTATTATGCTAAAGCCTGGCATCTGAATACTGAACTGTAGCATTGACTGTTTTTTCAGCACAGACCATACCTATTCTTTCTGGATATTAATGCTGTAAGTATATTTTTAAACACCAGGCTGCCTGCAGTGAAATGCCTTGCATTCCCATTGTGCTACTGTAAATACCATTATTATGAAGAAGTGATTGACTTTGTTTAACGCACTGTTCAAATAGTCTGCAGAGATGTCTGTGGTGCCAGTGTCATTCTCTTGCTTTAATTATAATTTTAATCATCCCTGATCTTCCATTTGTTTGTGCAGTAAGATAATTATTTTTTTCTATCACAAAGCACTGAAACGATGTCTCAGTATTATTATTTTTTATTATTGATTTGCACTACATTCCTGCTCACTCACTCTGCTAGAGCCTCTGTTTCCAATGCTGCTCCTAAAAACCCACCACCTAATGGTACATCCTGAAATGGCCTGCTGCATCCTAAACCCCATCTAATTTCTTTTTGCCTCCTGCCCTGTGCTCCAATGCTGCTCCTAAATGCTGCTTCCAATGCTGCTCCTAAAAACCCACCACCTAATGGTACATCCTGAAATGGCCTGCTGCATCCTAAACCCCATCTAATTTCTTCTGCCTCCTGCCCTGTGCTCCTGAAAGGGTGTTCACTGACTCGTGTAGGTGTGGGCTTGCTACGCCCACGTGTAGGGCAGCGAAACAGTTCAGTACAAACCCACAGCTCTGGGACCTCTCAAAGCCCTGTCCTTGCCCTGTGGCCAATAACCTCCATCAGATGTCCTTCCCAGCTTGTGGTTTCAGGTCTGCAAAATCCCACAAGAAGGGAGATGTAAGAGCAAGGAGCCCAATCTCCTGTGACGTGCCTGCCTTTAGCAGTGCTCCCGCACTACCTTTGGCAGGCAGATCCAGGGGCGCTTGCTCTGCTCTGCCCCCCGGGCAGGCTGTAGTCCCACGGTGTGACACCAGCCCTGAGACAGCAGGCTGGGGCAGTGCACCTCCTCCATCACACAGCAAGCTCACCCCAGGCTGCAGCAGAGCACACAAGGCTCGGTTGTGAAGGAGCAGTGTGAGGTCACCTCGCGCCCACTGGAAGCTCTGACTCTCACCGTGACCTCAGCGCAGCGAGGCATCACTGCCAGAGGTGCCCAGTGACTGCCATTGCCTTGCAGCAGCTGGGGGATCTACCTTTTTCACCAAGCTTATTCTAATGCAGGTATAGCTTTATTTCTAACTGAACAGCCAGGCATGCAAGGGGAAGCACTGAAGCCCTATTAGCAGCTCCCCTCTGTGAAGCAGAAGACCCTGTAGCAGCTTAGTGTCTGTAATTACAAGCCACTGAACTATGCAATGTCAAAAATAGCAGAAAACACAGGGTTTGTAGGATTTGCTGTATTAGTTCCTCAGGAGGAGATCCACTGATAGGTTTTGACAAAACCTGTCTTCCCCTGAATATAAATGTCAGGCTTCAGTCAGCAGATCCCTGCTAGTGCAGACGTACAGGGGCAAGCAGACACTGCAGGGCTTCACTGCAAAGGCACAGCAGAGGGATCCACAGCACCCCAGGGCTGGGGGCTCAGCACTCCCAGTCTGCACGTGCCACACACAAACAGGTGTGTGCTCATCTGAGACTCTGAGAGCACCTTCAGGCAGGTTAAAAATCAGCTTATAAGAACGTGCCTCGAGTCTGAATGCAGAAAATCTGGAAAACGCCTTAAAACTCGTCCTGGGCTGGCTGAACCTACTGTTCCCCACAGCCTTAACTCGAGGAGGAACATGAAAGACTCCCTGGCCCTTTCCCAGCCCTCTGCTGACAGGCTGCACCTGGGCAAGGGAAGCATGAGTGATTGTAGGGAGCAATACCAGGGCTCCAGAACCCGACCCCCCAGTCTGCTCAGCCACCTGGAAGAAATACCAGCTCACCTGCCTGGGAAGTCAGGCAAGAAATAACTCTTCACCTGGTTATCCTCATCAGTCTTTGGATGCCTGTGCACACTAGACAGCCTGAAGTCATCTCCAGGAGACAGAAATGAAATATTACTTAGAAACGATTAAAGAGGGGCTCAGGCTGTGATGGTGGATTCATTTTTTTAAAAAATCCTTAAGCATGGCAGGTATTTGTGTATTGATTGTTAGTTCATGTCCACACCTGGAAATGCAGCAAATTTCTGTTACTTTTCTACTCCTGTAATTTCAATAAACAGGTGTTAGACGTGGTGTGATGCCACTTGATATTCTGCTTTGCTGCTTTTATCTATCTGTTTTTATCTGTGGGTTTCTTAGCACAGTGTGAGTGGTTTCTCATCCTCCCGCGGGCTGCTGGCAGCTGCCTGCCCTCTCCTGGCAGCCTGGGGCTGCAGAGAAGGGACTTGCCCGTGGGTTTAATGCAGAGACAGGGACCCAAAGCAGATCCACACAAAGGTTCTCACAGGCTGCAGTGCGTGCTGGAGCTTTCCAGTAATGGATTGATCTTGTGATGCCAGCTGTACCAGAATACTGTGCTTTCAAATGTACCTGAAATAACATAAATATTACAGCAACTGTAAAGCACAGAAAGGTGGAATTACAGCAAGGGGAGAGGGGCTTTGCTGGTTAGTAGCTCTTGTATTTTACATCCAACAGCAAACAACGTATCCATTTCCAGAACAGCTGTACCACTGATGTAAATACACCGAGTCAAGTTCACCCACCAGAGGTAAATATGCTCCCCAGACAGCTACAAAGAAAGCATTAAGTTAGGGCTAAATACACTGAGCATGTCCTCACCTGTCTGACATGGGGAGCAGGCACGAGAGAGACCTGAAAAAAAGCAGAAGCTGCAGATGGAATAAAGATCTTACTGCCACCAAAACCTGAGGCAAGGGAGGGGTGGGGGGGAGGCATGTCTGAAACTAAAGAAGCTAAAACTTCTGTTCTCATTCTTCTTACAGGCCCCCTTTGTGTACTGGAAGGCTTCAGCAAGGACTTCCCAGAGTCCTTCTCCTTGCTGAACAGTCCCAGCTCCCTTACCCTGTCCTCATAGGAGAGTGCTCCATACTTCAGACTCCCTTAGAGGCTCTCTCCAACTTCCAAGCTTTCCTTGGAGAGGCTGTTCTCTAGCATTCCTTCCAAGTGAAAGCAAAGCTGAATCAGATGTGACTTGGAGAGATGACTTTAGCTTCCTAACAGTCCTGCCATTCCTTTTAAAGGCCACCCAGAACAATCATCTCCTTTTCTTTTCCTAGGTGGAAGACTAATTAGGAGCCAAAGCACCAAGCTGTGCTGAGACCGATGCTGTGGTTGTGAGAGCACACACTCATCAGCTGCCACTTCACACTGCCTGTCCAAAGAGATGAAGTCATTCTCTCTCCATGCTCAAATTCACTGATCATCCTCAATCAGTGGGGCTTCACATGGCTACTGCCACGGGGCCAGAGCTGAAAGAAGCTGATATAGAACTACCCTTGTCTATCTTTTGCATCACACTCTCTTTGTTTTCATAGAACCAGAGCATGGCTTGGGTTGGAAGGGCCTTAAACATCTCTTAGTTCCAACCTCCCTGTTATGGGTAGAGCACCTTCCACTAGACCATGTTGCTCAAAGCCCCATCCAACCTGGCCTTGAACACATCCACATCCACAGCTTCTCTGGGCAGCCTGTGCCAGAGCCTCACCACCCTTACAGGGAAGAATTTCTGTCTAAAATCTAATGTAAACCTACTCCCTTTTCTGCAGCAGTTGTGCTTTTGCATTAAATACTGTCTTCCTTTTAAAATTGCTCAACTGGATTTAGCACTGTATAAAATCATTATTGCCTTAAAAATATTTGTACAAAAAGCAGCAGCAGCCAACACTTAGAAGTGATACATCATCATCCTCTTCTCTCCTTTGCAAGACATGAATTAAAAGTCTTATCAGGCACAGGAAAAAGGCTAACACCAGTTCCCCAGCAGGGAGATGAGGGAATGCTCACCTGAATTAGGGGAGGGCAGGGAGAGTTGTGGGGATGGAGCAGAGCACCACTTACATACCCTCACCTTGCCTTCCACATTTTGCCCACTGCAGCCCAACAGCATCATCCCCTCACCCACTCCTGTTCTGAGGGCTGACACCTGAGGAGACAGTGATGATCAGCTCCTCCTACTGCTGCCAAGCCTCTTAGCTTCACAGGATCTCATTTACCAGCTCCCCACAGGGCTCCAGCACAGGCTGAGGGGCAGGCAGGGATGTCTGGAGCCAGCACTGCCATTGCTCTGTTCTGCTCTGAGCCCCCGTGCTCTTCAGGGAGCAGACTGAGCTTCCAGTCCCTAGGCTTGCTCTTTCACATAAGACTGTCCCCAGCCTCAGGAAACAAGAAACCTATATGAAATATTATGCTCCAGAACCTGAATAGGGTTCAGCTCAGTGAGGACAAGCTTCAGAGCCTGCTCCAGTCTGTGGAGCTGATGGCAATGCAGAGACTCTGCCTGGCTTTGAGGGAGATGCAGTCCCAAGGGAACAGCAGGTTGATCACTGACGTGCTTGCTGTGCAGCACAGGCTGACAAAGGGAGCTGTGGCACAAATCTTTTTGGTGCATCAAGTTACATGTGAGTCCCCTGATGCTGCAGATGCTACAGGAAAGGTGAGCACGAGGTCTGGGTCTCCCAGGGTTTTTGTTGTTTGGATTTTGCTGGAAGCTGCTGTTACACAGAGATTTCTTTCCTGATCTGCTTTTGCCCAAGTGTTTGTGCTTCAGCGTCACTTAATTCAGGGAACAAACAAATTCCAAACTCACACAAATTCTTGGCATTTCAGAGCATTCCCATGCTCATCTGTATCCTCCTTGCTCATATTTGCCCATTTCCTTCCCTCTGTCACCAGCCACTTCGCTGCTATCAAAGCTTTCTCATCACATTCTTTCCTTAGGCTGCAGGCTCACAAACAAGCAGCATCCTTTCTTGTTGCCCCCACAGAATACCAAAATATAAAGGCAAGACTGCAGTGCCGGCACAAATATCAAATTAGCAACAACAAACGGGAGCAAAACCCTCCATATAGAAGTTTTCATGGGAAAGCCCAGGGACAAAACACCACCATGTGTTTCTCACCACACACAGCTCCCCAGGCTTTGTTAACAGCCCTGTTCTTCCAGTCCCTGACTGAGGAACCAGGCCCTGAGCACTCTGACCCTCAGTTGTACATCAAGGGCAGAGAACAGCAAAGCAGATGACAGCATTGAGACACAGGCTGGGCAGGGCAAGGACTTCCAGCATCCAAATTCTAATAATTATGGAAGTAGAGGCTCTCCTCCACTGCTGGGATGGGCTAAGAAGGTACACAAAATGAAAAAAATAAACCTGCTCAGAGAATATTATTCATGCTAGCCTAACATCTGTTACTTTTTAAGTAGATGCTTAAAGAAGGTTGTCAGGCCACGCAGTTACTCTTTATTAAAATCCTGTAGGTCAACAGGGGAATAACTACCCTTTATTGAATAGATAAATTATACATACTAGCAAAAATTCATCATAACTGAAAAGTGAGGGGCTCTTTTCTCCAGCTCTTGCAATCTCTTTTAGCATACTGTGTAACACAGAGTGCGTGTGGTTTCCATTATGGAAAAAATGGTTTGTTGACTGTGACAGGCTGCAATTAGGCTTTAATACAAAGCAGGGCCAGTGTAACACTTGGTGTTCATGCACTGTGCATCACAATGGGATCTCAGTCTTGTTGCCTGTTCCTTCTGCCTCCCATAATGACCATCATTAACAACAAGAGTGGGTAAAAGCCTTTTCTTTGCGTGTAGTCAGCCCACGTGTTCCATAAAAAGGAAGTGATGTTACACTGACCCTACCAAACATGAGTGGAGCTAAGAAATGAGCTGCTCTCTGACACTGTATTTAGCATGACCTGGGCCATGCAGAAATTCAAAAGAGGGGAGAAATTACAAGGTCATACTGGAGAAAACTCAACTTGGCAGTGTATTTCCTGTACTGGAGGGAGCTGTTTGCATACTCAGGTGCAAGAGGCTGCAGCAGCCAACACCGAAGATGTTAAAAGAGATCTGCATATGGAAGGAACACAAGCACACTGGGAGTTACCTGAGCAGGGCTGTTCTGCTCTCTTCTGAAGCACTGGTGAGGAAGCTGGCCAGGAAAGGACTCTGAGGGGCTGTCACAGGGCTGTGCTAGGGAATGGCCCCTGGGGACAGAGCCACGTGGAGGCAGGGTGAAAGCTCTGGAAGGTCATTTCCCATCCCTGGCTTTCTTTGCTTTCCTCTGCAAGCAGCTCCCATGCAGATGCTGTGATAAAGCAGGTTTCTCATTTGCATTTTCCAAAACAGGCTGATGGCTTGTTTGCTTCTATAAAATTCTTTCCTATGACCTTGGCTAGAGAGAGCCCTCAAACTATTTCTGCTATTTGACGTGAGCACTCATAAGAGGACATTTTGGCAGTTCTCAGCCCATGCACGTCAGTGGCAGATACCCCGTGGCTCCCAGGTTTCAGCTCCAGGAACTCAGCCTTTCAAGCAAGCCAGTCTGATATAAAAGCCCCCACGGAATATATGGGAAATAGAACATTGCATGTGTCTAATTACTGTTCTTCTTCTGCCCCAACAATTAAGAGCAATGCTAAACGATTTGTGGGCTGTCACCCTCATGCCCCAACTGTGTGTTCTAAAGGGTTGATTTCACACTCAGGGGGGCACATGGCACAAGAGGAAACAAAACCCCTATTTTTTCCAAGGCAGTGACTGACTGCTTGTGAAAGCCCATGCAGCAGCTTGTTACAGCCTCTGTCAGTGACAATGCTGCCAGACATCCAAAAGAGACAAGCAAACATCTGAAAGACCTGCAGAAAATAAAGCCAATCACCAGGGCTAGGATTTTCCAAGGGAATTAAGTGGGACAACCTTACTGAAGAGTGGGCCTAAAATACTGTGAATATTGCTGTCTTGCTGTGACCATATTAACTTTAATGTGACTTAGAATAGACCTGACAACCCCATATGTGATCCAGAATAGCTTCATACAATGCAAGACGCTTTTATTGGCTTCCATTAAGAAGATTTCCTGCCTCACACACAGCCTGACCGCAGGCGAGGTGAGTTAATGAGAGGGGGGCTGAGCGAAGGGCGGCGGCTCCCGAGCGCTGACATCAGGCGAGAGCGAGCAGAGCTGCGTGTCACGGACACAGAGCCTCGTAGGAGGAGGACGAGGTGTGTTTTCTACTGAAAAACCTACTCGCTTTGTGCGAGGGAATCTTAAGTGGTTTCATTTCTCTGCCTCAAACAATTTACTCCCTCCTCCTTGTAGCACAAGGGAGATGTGGGGATTTTAGGCAGAGCAGTAACCCCGGAGAGAGGCCACCTCTGAAACACCTACGTGCACCAGTCACTGCTGGCTGCCTCAGAAACGCTGGTTTGCTGCTTGACCTATTTCTGGCTTCAGCAAAGGAGAGGAAAAACAACTCACCATTGATTTTGCAAGTAGTTGTTCTGCAGAATAAACCAGTCCAAACCCCGTGTTTATTTTGCTTCCTGGGGATATGTCAGAGAAGTTACTGGAGAAGTTACAGAGATTTAGAACAGGAGATAAAGAGAACTTGTTTTCAGTTCAAGAGGTTGATGCTCCCTAAAGCTACCTACCTGCCCCAGATTCCTCCTTGCTACAAGAGTTTGGTAGAAAAATAAAGCTTATAGATGCGAAACCCAGTGCATGACAAAGTGGCTCTGATTCCCCAAAGGAAGGGTGTGGAGCAGGCTCTTAAAGACAGATGATAAATGATGAGCCTCCACACAGGCTGCCAGCATGAAGCATGGCCACAAACGTCCTCTCTCCACAGCCCCTTCCCCTGCCCTTGCTGCCACCACAGCCCAGCCAGCTTTTCTCTCTGCTGCTCAGGGGGATGAGTCCTCCCTTTGCCCATCCTGCAGCAGCTGGGATGTCCTCCTCTGGAAAGCTGCTCTTTGCTAACTAGAGAAAAGCTGCTCCCGAGCCCCTGGCTAGGCAGTCAAATGGAAATCTACAGCAGCAGGTGTTTTGCCCAGCAGGAGCCCCTGTGCAGGAGAAATGCTGCAGGGGAAGCAGGTGGGCACAGTGACCTCTGCAGAGCCCCTCTGCAGACTCCCACCCAGGCTGGATGTAGGTCTCCAGGGGGGCTCGGGCAGGCAGCAGGGAGCAGACATCATTTCTGGCAGGTTCCAGTCAGAGGCTCTAACTTTTAATGCTCGGGTTTGTGATGGGTACAGGCAGCGCAGCAAAGGCTGCCCGAGGTGCAGTTTCCCAGGCAGGGGCAGCGCTGCAGGGCACTGCTCTTACATCAGGTGTCTCTCACTGGGGTCTGGGGCATTAGCTGAGATCACAGCACCGGCAGCAGTCACCTTAGAAATTGAACAGGTGACATCTGCCCACGCAGAGCAAAGCGAAATGCGAAGCAGGAGGCAACACCATGACAACACCCAGCAGCTGATTTTCTTTCAGCAGAACATGAACACAAGAACAGACAGGCTGGGCAAGAGATTTTTCCAGTGCCCTTCCCTGTCCCTTGCAGTAGCCTCGTAGAATCATAGAATATCCTGATCTGAAAAGGACCCACAAGGTTCATCAGGTCCAGCCCTTGCCCCTCCACAGAACCACCCCAAAAATCACATCACGTGTCTCACAGACTGGGAAAGCAAAGTTTCCCCAGGATATTTTATCTGAGGGTTTGAAGAACTGAAGCCTCCCTCTGAGTCTTATGGCAGAGGGCTGGAAATGCCGATGTGCCCACACAAGTCCTGTGCTAGGAAGCGTGGAAGGGAAGTGCCCTTCGAGGCTGCTCCAAGAAGAAAAGCTGGAAGGCTACAAGGAAGGTTTGTGGTATGGCCCTGTGGCGAGGAGTGCCTCTGGGAGGTGTGCAGGAGAGGCAGGCACCAGGACAGGGTAATTGCAGCCCACCAGGGCCCTGCCCTGCAAATCTCCTGGCTTAGCAATGCAGGTGAGGAGGTGTCTCTGGGCAGGCACGGGACAGGGAGCTGCAGGACACGCTGTTCCCATGTCTGCCTCAGGAACCCCAGCCCAGCCCATGGTTAATGCAAGAAGGCTTGAAAGAAGCAGGAAAAAGCTGATCAATTTGGGATGAAAGAGGCTCTAAATCATGCATGCAAGGGACACGGGGACAGGACAATCAGCTGTCGCTAATGAAGTCCTGGGTAAGAGAGATGAGGAAGCAAAACACTGCACTCTCACCTGGGTTCTGCAATTATGCACCCAGAAGAAGTAATCATAATTAATTAAACAGAGACACCTATTTTTGGAGTTAGGAAGATACAGCAAGAGTGCCTAAAAATCAGATGCTCCTAAAAGAGAGCGGGAAGGGGGGCTACAGAGAGCAAATGCCCTGCCTGGAAAGCACCAGCAGTGGCTTGCTGTGCTCTCCTGACCACTGCCAGGAGGACATCTCCCACAGGAGGAGCCCACAAATTATGGCAGCAGAATAACTGAAGATTTCATAATCCAGAGCTTTTTCCCATGCCTGAGGACAAACTGCTTGATCAGCACCTTGCAGTCAAGCCTGAGCTATCAGATATGTTTGGTATTCTGAGAGGTGAGGAGGAATTTCAGAGGGGCTGGAGAAACAGCAGTTTCTCCCTTGCCAGAGGCTGTGTCTGCCAGTAAGGAGACAAAAGAACATCCAAACTGAAAACAAGGCAGCTAGGTGGGAAATCCCCCTCATTATAAGTATAAAGAGTGTTTTCCTAGTGGGAGAAGTCAGGAAAAGAGATACAAAAAAGTCCTCATCTCCTAAATAGACATTTTGTTTTTCCTCAGCAATTCAGACCCAGAAACTCCCCTTCAAATATTCCTTCTCAGAAACTGAGGCTGTAAAATCTGCAAAGGGATGCTGCATTTCACTGAGGAATGCAAAAGACCTTCCAAAAGAGATGCTAGAAGGAAAGAGAGCCACCACCAGGTGCCTCCCTGATGAAAAGCTGGTTGCACGTAATCGCAGTCTGACCACATCTTTTGGGGAGGTTTTAGTCACTGCTGGTGCTTCCTTGCTCACCAGCCCTCAGGGGCTTTCTCAGCTGGTGCCACAGCAGCTTCTCACACACATGGCACACAGGAAAGCCATCTGTCTGTGACAGTGGTCTCATTTTGTTATTGCTGCTGAGCAACATGCATGGGAAGCCACTGGAGGAACTGGGAAATGACAAAGGTCTGAAGCATCTCTGGGTGACTCCTGCCATGTCTCCTCTGGGACCAGCAGCCTGTGGGGGCACAGGCAGAGCCAGAAGTGTCCCAGAAGTACAGGCTGATGGGCACAGGGTAATAATTAACTTCTCAGTTGCCTGGGTGGAATGAAACTCGGGGGTGCCTGGGGACCCTTCCTGCTGTGGCTGTAAATCACCCCACAATCCACCCCTGCCAGACCCCAGGCAGTTCTCACTCCACCCCTCGTTCCTCTCCACAGCCTCATCCATCAACAGAGTCTTACACAGAGACTGAGACAACCAGTTTCTCAGGCTGTGCCAGGACTGTTGCTGCAGTTCCCATGTAGGGCAGGAGGTCCCTAGAGACTCTTTCATGTCTGCATCCTATAGCAAAAAAAAAACCAAAAACCCCTGTGAAGTGATAAGCTGAGCAAGTTGTTATCAGTCGTTTCTGTGACTGCAGACACCACCTGCCCAGCGCTGTGGTTGCTTTTCCTCTGGTGCTGACAAAGGCTCCAAGGCTATTTTTTTCCTTAGGATTGGAAATAAATCACTCCAATCAGTTCCTTTTCTCGAGGTGCTACAAAACAAACTACAGTGGAAATGTTATCATTGGTAACAGATTTAGCCTGCAGGACCATGTGCTCATTTAAATTTTAACATTTAAAAATACTTTCTGGTGGTACCATGTAAATACAAGGTATGGGCAGCACAAGCAGATAGAAACTGAGAGAAGTTATATGACTGGAAGTTATTTATTTCTGCCTCCTCACTCCTGCTGTGCATTCAGGACACGGGAGTGACTTGGAGAAGGAAGAGTGTGCAGGAGACAATGCCACCTTAATGATCACACAGATGCCTCTCTCTATCACACCTACCTGCCAGACAGATATCTGGGAGAAATAAAACATTTACTGTCTTGAAAAACAGACTCTGCCTGATTCCCACCACTGCCAGAATTCTAGCAGTGCCTAAGAGCCCAGAGGTGTCATCTTTGCACTTCTGTTTACCTTGCTACCATTGCAGCCTGCTGATATAGGATTGGTGGGACAGTCGAGGGGGGTTGGATACATTTCCTTCTCAAAAAAAAAAA
>VZRX01003791.1:19179-47152 GCA_013398075.1 Notiomystis cincta
GGGGGGTTAAACACTTTCCCTCAAAAAAAAAAAAAAAAAAAAAAAAAGAAAGAAAAATCGGTTGTTTTCTCTGAAATCTATAATAAGAAACCCACTGGGAGGTGGGTAGACAGTTGCACAGGAGAGGCTTTTCTCTGCTCAGAATTCAAAGCCTGCTCCTGAGGCAGAGCCTGCATGCTGGAGGCAGAGGCATGCTGCTTTTCTCTCCAAATGCCCTGGCAGGAGACCCTGCCTCACTCACCCCAGCCCCACTGCCTGCAGGACACAGCTCAGCTTTGCTCCCCACACACTCTCAAGGCTCACAGGCTGGCCAGAACTGAGCAGATTTCAGCCACATCCCTGGCAGCAGCTATCATTCCTCCAGGTGCCAAGGCCTTGCCCTTGAAGACTACCAGAGCCTCTCAAAAAATAGGTTTTCCCTCCTCTTCCCTTGTCCAAAAAAGTGCTGCTTTCCTAAAATACAGATACTTTCCTAAAATACTCAGCTGGCACAAGCCAGCACAGGCCACCCAGTTCAATCTTGCTGAATTTACAATAATCTTAGAGCAGGATCTAGTAAGTGATGATCAAACTTGTCCCCTTAAAACAAAGCCACTGAGCAGCAAAACGAAAGCAGGCAAAGCTTTATACAGGCTGAGGCCAAACAAAGGCAGCACAGAAGAGAGGCTGTGTCCTACCTTGTCAGAGCTGAGAAAGAAAGTAGGGCTCTGGGGAGACAGGAGTTGTCTTTGCAAGGTAAAAGGCTTCAGCACACATAGCAAGGTGTGCTCAGAAATACAAGGTTTTCTCCTCCATCCTGGCTAACAAAGGGTGCTGGCCAAGGAAAACAGAAGGAGATCTGTCCCAGCATTTCCCAGCTGTACCTAATGGGACAAGCATTGCTCACACCCTGACTTTTTTTGCCCCATGCTCCATCTCTCCAACTGCCTGTGCTGTTGGGTGTAGCTGGATGATGTCCAAGGGCTGCTCTGTGACAACACTGTCTTTAGGGACATAATCACATGAGAAAAGGCAGGGGGAGAAGCAGCAACATAAAAGACTGACTGGCAGAGCCCAGAACAAGGCCTGACATTTAGGAAAACTCTGTTTCTGATGTGAACCAAACTAGGTCTAGGAATAGTAAAACGAAAGCTAGGGAAGCCCTCAGCATCAATCTTAGAGTCTGGCTTTTCAGAGAAATATGCTTTTAGTGTCATGGTGGCACATCTGCAGATGGCACATCTTTTTCAACTGAATCCTCACCACAGACAGGCTTTTAGCTGAATTTGTTAAAAAAAAAATCAAACAAAACCAAACCAACCCCCAAAACCACTCATGCAGGAAAAACTGTCGCAAATGCAAAGACTTGTCATTTCATATCTTCCTTAAAACAGAGGTTCTTTCATAACTCCACAAACATAAGGAATCAGGGAAATTATAGGTCTGTACTTAAAAAAAAAAAAAAACAAAAAAAAATACACCAAACCCGGTTAGTTTGTTCCATGGAACCACTGAGGTTGGAAAAGACCTCCAAGAGTGCTGAGTCCAACCTTTGACCAGAAACAATCATGCCCACTAAACCAAATTTTGGAGTGCTGAGTGTTTGAACACTTCCAGGGATGGTGACTCCATCACTTCCCAGGGGAGCCTGTTCCAACACTTAACCACTCTTTCATCAAAGAAATCCTACATTCAGAGCATTAAGGGCAACAGCAGGGCACTGAGAACCATATTAGCTGTGATACAGCTACAGTTCCAGAGGATCATCCCAAATATTTGCTGGAAGTTGTGTTTTTATTCACATTGTATTTAACAAAAGAGGGCACTGCAAAATCTGGAGGGGAAGAGAGACTGGCTGCAGTTTCCCCTCTCCAGGCTGTTCTGGCAGTCAGCAGGGAATTGTCACACTTATCCACGTCCTTATTTAATGCTTCAGTCGTTCTTCACACTCCTGTACAGGAGATGCCAGGGCTTGCAGACAGGTCTAGCAGCAGGAGGACCAGGACTGGAGCACTCTGTGAAGGAATACAAACACCAGCTAATTAAATCTATTGTTAAAACAATTTGTTTCTTGCTGAGGCCGAGTGATCTGACAGCGTTTGAACAAGGCAGGTTTCATTTCTGAGGGCAGACTGCCATCTTCACTCAGGAACTCCTCACCCCAGTCATTTTAGATTCAAAGTGCAGATCAGCAACAGAGAAATAGCAATAAAATAAAAACCCAAGGCCAAAACTCTGAACCCTTTTCTAGGAGGAGTATTGCTCAGTGGGGAATTCCACGATTTAGCCAAGCAGCAGGAGCTGCTGGAATAAACAAGGGAGGCAAGCCATGAGATGCTCAGCCCACAAATCACAAAGGTCTATTTCCAAGGAACACCTGCCCCCAAGAGGGCACTGTGATATTGTGTATTCCTCCTGGCGAGGGCACTGTGATATTGTGTATTCCTCCTGCGAGGGCACTGGGAGATTCTAAACAAGGGTGCCGTGGCCTGGGAGCGCCCACGGCCCGAGCAGTGGGGCGAAGGAATGCCGTCCCTCCAGCCCGGCCCAGCCCCACAGCCACTGCCAGCAGCCAAGGGCAGCACCTGGCTTCTGCCTTCCACGGATTCACCTCCCTGGTAGGGGAATCCACAGGCAGGAAAGCAGCAAAGGCCCGGTTTGCTGGAAAGCAGAGCAGCCAAACTGTGCTGCTGGTGTGAGCAGGCCTCACCCATCCCGTGGCAGCTGGGTGTGATCAGCCTCGGCTTCCTCGGCAGTTTTCCTCTCAGGGTCACCACGGATGGTTTCTTGCTTGATTTCTCAGGCAGTTTCAGCTTCAAATACCGTAAAGGCCTGTGCAGTGAGATGCTGGATGGAGTAAACAGATAGTGTCTGCTCAGCAAACAGACCTGCAGCCCCTGTCAGCTGCCTCCAGCCTGTTCCCAAAGTGCCAGCCTGTCTCCCTCCCTCTTTGGTAGGCACACACCAACTGTCTGGTCTGAGATCACCTCCTTCTGCCACTTAGAATGTGCCTTTAGAATCTGGCTTTACTGTCTTCCAAATCTCAGCCTGAACTTCCTCATCAGTCTTGAGAGCTCTTTGGTTTGCATGTCTAGCCTGTCCTCTCCTTCAGTCCTCCCAGACCGGCTCTTCCAGGGCTAACCAGACCTGTGGGAGAACAGGGATTTGGGGAGCACCTTCAGGAAAGGTTTTAGCACATGACTCCACAGCACCTCTGATAACATCCACACCACTTAAAAACATTTAAACATCTGCTTTGTAGCTCTAAAACTTTGCCCTCGACTTTCCAGCCCTGTGCATCATGGGCTGCATGGCCTAATTATAGACCAAATTCTGCAGTCCCTAACTGGCCACAAATTACTTACAATAGGTGCTAGATAACTAAATCTCTTTCTGAATACATCATGCTCTCCACAGGCAGGTAAGTAAATCAGTGTAAGGAGGAAAGTGTTGTTCACTTGGGATAGTTAAACACAAAATGCTTACCCATTTTTCTAAATTATGTTTGGATTTAACAGACATAACTTGATGTGGTAAGGAAAACTGGGAACTGAGAAAGCTTCCCTCTCGACCCTCATTGCCACCCATTTCCAATTCCATTCCCACTAACCCAGGAGGCCCTTGCTGTGGCTTTTGAAAGCTTTGCCTTGCATAAATCCTCACCCAAAGCCCTCTCCCTCCTGCTGGACAGCCAGCCATGAGGGAGCACAGGCTAACTCTGCCTGGGGACAGACAGCAGGCACACAAACACAGGCAAGCAAGTCACCAGCTGTGGGAGGCATTTCATTCTTTCAGCTGTGAAAGGTTTTTTGCAGATCCTGAAGCAACGAGGAGAGCAGAGACACGTTCCTTGCTTTCAGGTATGTGCAGTGTGGAGCCCCAGCTCCTGGCCATGGCTTTGTTGCCAGCTGCCCAGCCCCAAAGGGGACCTCAGCAGGCTGACTGGGCTCTCTCCAGGCCTTGAGGAGCCCTGAGGAGGGGCAGGAAGAGCAGGCTTAGTGCTCCTCTTGACCGAGCAGCCTTCCCTTTGGCTTGTGTGGGTGTTTGGAGGAGCTCCCTGGTAAGCACTCAGGAATCAGCCACTTGCAGGCCAGGCCAAGTGTCTGCAGCTTGGGCCAAGAGAGAAGGAGCTTCGGAAGGGAGGTGGTGGGAAGGAGCCATCTGAACAAAGACACAGGGAGATCAACACCTCCAGCCAGGAAAGGGTGTGGTGAGCTCCGAGGCTGAGTACCCCATCTGCTCCCCCCTCTCTGCAGCAGTGCCTGCCCCTCTCAGCAGCCACTCCAGAGCTATAAAGGAAAGCTTGCTTCCCTGTGCAGCTGGTTTGCCTTTGCTCTGACCAGCCAGGCATGACTTTCCACTTACTACAAGGATGGAGGCATATGATCTCACTTTGCTTCCTCTTTCCATAAGGATTTTGGTACAAACCCTCTCAGAGACAGACCTGCCAAGAGAGTCTTCCTGCTCCTCCAGCACCTCCCTTGTCACTGCCTGCTTAGCCCCTGTTGTCTCCCTCTCCACTCTAGCTTTTTGCCTTCAGGTCTGAGACTCCTGGCAGGTGTGGCCTGACGATGCCAGCTGCAAAATCCTCTTTACAGAGCAGCCCATTAGGCCTTCTGTCTTTCAGCTCCTTTGGCACATACTGAGGGCACTCACAAGCTGCTCCAAGAGGCAGTATGGCCTATTGCCATAAAATCTATTCCCTCTGATGACTTACAAACCCATTTAATGTCCCTTGCACAGTTTAAATTCTAATTTACATGAAGAGATGTTTCTGGCACACGAGTGCCAGCCTTGGGTTACTCTTTGGTGTCTGAACAACCCTGATTAATCAAGTGGATATCCACAGAGTTTGCTGTTTGATGTTATTCCTCTCACCCTGCTGAACTTCTGGGAGATTTTGTACTAATCCCACACCCAGCTTCACTAGTTTCTCTCTGTTTGAAAAGAGGGTAAGGGCAAGATGTGATAGCAAACAGATGTGAGAGTCAGGCTACTTCTGAGCACCAGGAGTGCGAGGTCCCAAAACTCCTTATCTGCCAAAGGGATAAAAACCCCAACATGGCCTGAGTGTCTGAAACAGACAGCAATCCTTGAAACATGAGAGGGAAGAAAGAAGCAGCAAAACCAGCACATTGCCCTGCACAGCTTTCTGACTACCTGTGACTCTGGTTTTCTCCCTTGTCTGCACTGCTGCTGCTGCCAGTGAGGAGCCACAACACCATGGCCAAATTCGGGTGTCGTTGTGCAGACACACAACATCAGATGTTCAGAGACAAGGTTGTACCTTTGGCTTCCCAGGTCTGTTCAGTGCCTAAAGTATCCTCACAGATATCTTGATTTTGCAGGGAAGGATCCAGGGCAATGACAGCAATTCAGCTCCCGAGGCAGCTTGGATTCAGCGTGCTTTTCATGGGGTCTGCCCCACTTTCCAGCTGCTCAGGTATCACACAGACCGGTGATCAGTTACCACACTGAAGGGTTCTTGGCAGTAAAGGGGCAAATAGCATCACCACTGAAATGAGAGTACTTGCCACAAGTCATTTTCTTCACTGGCTGTGCCTTGGCTGATGAGTGGCTGCACCTCCTACAAGCTGGCCTCAGCTTGGCCTGTTCCCTTTGGTACTGATACCTAGAGGTGTAGAGCAGCTCCATGGGACTACGGAGGAATTATGAGCAGAATTCTCACCGGCCTCCTGCACCTACAGATAGATGGAAAATAGTGCTGTGAGCAGTGTGCTTCTTTTCAGGCCAGCAGTCTCTGTGAAAGTAAAACTTTCACATCACCGTACTTGAAAAAGTAATAAAATCAAATGCAGGATAAAATACAGAGAAGTTTTGTTTACCCATTGCTGGCAAGAAGATCTTGGTAACTTCAGCATCTGCTGGGAAGATAGCACCCTTTTGCTATCTATGAAGACTTAGAAAAGCAAAAATTTTTTAGTTTTTGTGCAGAAGTTTGCCCATTCCCATATTCACAGAGTGCCAAGAAATAATGTCTGGTCATGGACTTGCCACAAATTGGACACCTAGGAATTATTTGACCAGTCTTGAACATTGCAGCCCCTGGGCAAAATATTTCTGCTTGTATGGAAAAAGAGATATTTAAAGAAATCTCAAGGGCTCTGTGCAAGTGTAGAGGTCGTGCTACACATTGTAACATACAACCTCATGGCATTAAGGTATAAAAATATGGATTGTTATGGCTTCTTGGACATCTGCATTCACAGGAGCTGTATTTTGGTGCACTTGTGGCAGCAGGACCCATGTTACCCTGCACAGTGCCCACTCACAAGTGAAATCCCTGCCCCAGAGGTGTCAGTCTGTCATCAGATCGGTGGCAGGCATGTGAGACTCACACAGCCCTGCCCCCAGGGGTCGGGGGCTGTGGGATCACAGGGAGAGGGGGAAGTTCCCAGAGCAGGCACGATCTAATGGCCCTCCTTAGCTCCCTGGTTTGCCCTATCTCAGCTGGGATCTCGGGAATTGCACGGACACTGTGCTGCCTCAGGGAGATTCGGCAAGACAGCAGCCCCTAAAAGGCACCACACACACAAGCGCGTTATTAATGACAAGAAATCTGCGGGTGATGCAGAAAAGAAAAGGTCCCTCCTGTTAGACGTCATGGCTTGTGTGCTCCTCTCCAGTCGCAGGTAGCTGCACACAGGGCATAATGCCAGAGACCTTCAGCTGCATCTGCTTCTCAGCAGGGCCAGCTCACCTGCACGGTCCTTCAGGAGCTGAGCAGCCCCTTGGCAGAGGCTGAAGCACAACCGTGCCACCAGAGCCAGAAACATCCCATTACCAAACCCCTGACAGTGAGCTCAGTGATTTGTACCTCTGCAGACCAGCTCCTCCTGCTCACGTGCCACACTTAACAGAACAGTAGTTGCTGCCTGATTTCTAACTGCTGTCATTAACTAGAGCAATGGAACACATCAGTTCTACAAACACAGCTTTGATGCCAAAAATGCTCTAGAAAGCACAGAAGCTCAGCATTTTTTTTTTGTATATGTTGATTTGTATATCGGTGTGACCCAAATATTTTTACCACAGGTACTTGAGGCGCAGGGATTGAAAGCAAAAGAGATTTCTGGGTGCAATTTTATTCCAATAAATGTTGAGCCAGCAGCCAAGCAAGGGAAAATCTGTTTCTGTGAGATCGAAGGACAGCACAGAAAGCTGAGCTCAGCTGTCATTCCCCCTGCTCTGCCTGGCAGTGCCCTGCCGACCCAAACTCTCTCATCTCAGCCTCTTGCTGCCTGCTCTTGGAGCTGTTTGCAGCAGTCCCAGGCCACGCTGCTGGCTGTGGGGCAGGAGCCCAGGGATGCACAGCAGCGATGCCTGCAGCCCAGCCAGCTCGCAGAGCAGCAGCCTGGAGCGTACAGGAGGGGGAGTGTTTGCTTCGATAGCCGCTTCCTCTCCGGGAAACCAGGGCTTGCTTTCCCGATTTCTCCGAGCCCTCTCGTCCCCAGGATGCTCCAGCAGCATCTGACTGCACAAGGCTTTTTCTGGGCTCCCAGGAGAGCTTATTGAGCCAAGCTTGCAGAAAACCTCCCCAAAGTGACCTGCTCCCTCGAGCAGATGAAGAATTAACTGCTGCACAGGACTCCACTACCTTATTCCTTACTATTGCAGCCTGACTTGTGGCTGCCACTTTGGTTTTTCCACATTTGTGTGGGCACTCCTTCTTCTGGTTATGGTTTTGTAGGGGCTTCAAAGGGGCTTTCCATAGGTGAGGATTTCCTTGCAGGTTTTGGGCCCATGCCTGTGTTGTGGCTGCCCATTCCTATTTTAAAAGACATATGGAACATCAGCCAAGTCCCTGTAGATGTCTGCACACATCCTTCTATTCCCAGGAGCAGCAGTGGCATTTTCCAGAGGTGCTTTGGTAGTAGGTGGGGAAGGGAAGCCTCATAAAAACTGCATTGTTCTGCAGCAAGCCTGCATTGGTTCAGTAATCTCAAAGTTCCCAGCTCCTCTGAAAAGTCCAGCTCAGAGCTCTGCTGAAGTCACTGTGGTTATGATTCAGGGGCTAAACTTGTCAGGAAATCATGCAAAATGATCATCCAGCAAAATGGGTTTCTGCATCTGGCCTGCTGATTGCTAGGTGGGATTTTTTTGTGTTTAGTAAGTGCAGTTTCTGGACAGGAACTTCTGGAAATGGCTTCTTGCTGATCCGCTTCAGAAACAAGAAATCTGGGGGCATTTATTTGAAGGCCCAAACATGCCTGATGGTATGCCTGGTGGTATGTGCCTGGCAGCCACATTTCCATGGCATGCTGAATTCCCATACTTCCAACTGGACTATAAAAATAACATCTGAAGTGGGAAAGGGGTTTGGTTTGGACCCACAACCTCTAAGCAGATAAAATTTGACATGGTGACTGCATTACTTGCTCTTAGCTCAGAGCAAAGCACCCCTGCAGCACATACAGACCTATGTTGGCAGCTTTGAGCTTTTTTAATTTCCTCAAGTGACTTAAGAGTAGTGACAAGAAGGACTCACAAGAAAGATTTTCTTTTGTCTTCACCTGATCACCATCCATCTTTATAAGTGGCTTGCAAAATGAAACATATATTCAAAAATGAAAAATAGCGTTTGGTTGGTATTTTGGAAGATGAGGTTTTATGGTCCTAGGCATCTTTGTACAGCTGGAAAGGAAATGTGGGCTCCACGGGGAGGACAAGATCCTTGAGCAGCTTAAAAAACCCAGCACAAACCAGAAACAATTGTTTGTGAAAGCCAAGGATGCAGCACCTGGGAGGAAGAGCTGACACTGGCCTGAGACAGAGCGTGTGATGGGAGGGACACCTTGTGCTGGAGTGGCTGTTGTGGCCCAGCCCAGCTTCCCTCTGCTCCATTTGACTGCCACATTCTGGCAACTAAAACTGACTAAAACCTGTTAAAATCCAAGTTACAGAAGGTCTCTGAAGGATGTCTGGTCTCACTTCTTCTCTGTAAGTCTCCAAAATATCATTTTGATAAAAACAGAGAGCAAGTCCAAGCTCAAGAAACCAAAAAGTTGTTTTTTTCTGAAAGATTCATTTAAAGTTCCCTGTCCACCCCACACAAGGTCAAAAGCCTCCCTAGCACTATAATAGCTCTGTGCACCATCACCAAAGAAGTCAGTATTTATAGCCAGCCACAGTGGTTCACAGTAGAAATCACTCCTTTATTCCTCTGTGCAGTTTGGATTTTAATGTAATCAATCCCCCACAAGAAACTGCTATAGGTCCCCAAATGAGTCCTTTCTCCCAGAAAGCTGGCATTTAAACTTTCACCCACACAGCCCCGTGTTGAGGGCTCAAGTGAAGGGGCTGAGAGGGTAGAAGCTCTGACACCCCCAGCCCCAGCAGGGCTGTGCCCCGAGTGTGTGCAGGCACGCCAGGGGCACCTACGGGCGGCGGGGGCCCACCAGACGCCCATGTCATCTCCCAAAGGATCTGTTGCGCACAACATCCCACCCATCACAATGCCTGGGTGGGGCATGGAAGCGAGGGTTGCCATAGGTGAAGGTGAGCAGCTGCCATGCACCAGACATTACAGCTCCCAAATCCTGGAGCAGAACACCAGCTCCAGTTAAGCCCACCGGGAGCAGAGATCATGCCAAAGTCCGATGGAGGAGAGAAGTTACTCAGTGAGCTGGGCTACAGGCTGGGTCAGACGTTAGGGGAGGGCAGCTTCTCCAAGGTGAAAGCGGCCACCTCCAACAAGCACAAGGGGCCCCTGGCTGTCAAGGTGGTGGACCGGCAGCGAGCGTCACGCGCCGTCGTGTTCAAGTTTCTGCCCCGCGAGCTCTCCATCGTGCGCAGGATCCAGCACCCCAACATCGTGCGCGTCTTCGAGCTCATCGAGGTCTGCAACAGAAAGCTCTACATAGTGATGGAGGCCATGGACACCACCCTGCTGCAGATGCTGGAGAGCCTGGGGAAGCTGCCCTGCGCCCCCAACGCCCGGGACATCTTTGTGCAGGTGGTGAGGGCTGTGCGCTACCTGCACGACCGCAACCTGGTGCACCGGGACCTCAAGTGTGAGAACGTGCTGCTCTCCGCCGACGGCCGCCGCGCCAAGATCAGCGACTTCGGCTTCAGCAAGGAGCTCAAAGGCTACCCGGACCTGAGCACCACGTTCTGCGGGACGGCGGCCTTCGCCTCCCCCGAGGTGCTCATGGGCATCCCCTATGACGCCAAGAAGTACGACATTTGGAGCTTGGGAGTGATGCTCTACATGATGGTGGTTGGAAACGTTCCCTTTGATGATACCAACGTCCAGAGCATGCCCCAGCTGCAGAAAAAGGGGGTGATGTACCCAGAGGGGCTCCCCCCACTGCCGGAGCCCTGCCAAGCCCTCATCACCCAGCTGCTCCAGTACACCCCAGCCTCGCGGCCCGGCGCGGGACAGATAGCCAAGAACCGCTGGCTGAACGGGGACATCTGAAAGAGAGAGCCCTCCCTGAAGAGTCTGGAAGAGCACTTTGGTGCAATAAATGCTGTCGTGAAAAAGCATTTCCGAGGTTTGTCGATTCTTTTGAAGCCCAAGGGTGCCTCTGTGTGGAGCTGAGTGAACTTCAGGCACCGGCAAGGCCGTATGCTCTCAGGAGGTGGTCAGATCCCAAAACAGCACTGGGAGCCTGCTGCAGGCTGGGTTTCGAGACACAATCGTCATGCAGAGCTGCCAGGGCAGGGTGATGAGGTACAGCAGCACAGCCCATCTAGGGCCTGCTCCCTAGAACACCAAAACGCCAGCACAGCCACCCCAGTCTGCTGGTCCCCACCCCCTGCTGCTGCATGCACAGGGACTATGGGAGGAGAGCTGCTCTCACAGGGGTTTTGGCTTCTCCTCAGCCTTGTTCACCACCAAGCTAAATTTGAGTTGGTGGGAGGGAGAATCAGTGGTCCCACAAACCGCTGCTGCAGAGAAAACGTCACTTCTTTTGTGAGCCACTGTTTCAGTCTCACAGTGATAGTCACAGCCCAAATTCACACCAGGATCTCTGCAGGACAGCATTACCCAGCCAAAAGTTTTGCTGTGGCTTTGAGATCCGCACCTTACACGGAACAACTTTCAGATATTTATTCTTTGCAATATTTGAAATGTCTGGTAAAAGATACTTGATGAGAAATGCCACTGGCCATGGAGAACCTGAAAGGGAAAAGTGATAAAGGTATAGAGGAGAACTGCTTTGTTAACTCCTGCTCTTTGGTTTCAGTGAGGAAAATTACCAATTACTCTTAATGCAACCCCCAAAATCTTTTGTGGATCCTTATGGGCAAGTCCCATTTTAAAGGGTTAATTAAAGGTAGGAGCCGGCACCTGAAATGTGCTTCCTTGAGACATTTCAACCCCCTCTAAACAATCTCCAATCCAGCTTCCACTGGAACTGAAGTCTAAGAGGCAATGTCCAGTTGGGTGGTTTGGTGATGATGGTGTTGCTGGTGCCTCGTGAGCTGACACAGCACGGCCAGGCCATGTCTAACATGAACAGAACAGTGCACGTGGCTCTGCTGGAGGAGGTGGGAACACCTTTCCCAAAGCAAACATGTTGCATCTATTAAAAGCAGCAGCTTAAGTGGAACAAGATGTAGCAGCAGAGCCAGCACCAGGCTTTTCAGCATGCAGGCTACAGGGAATTTTGCCACCCCCAGAAGGAAGATTTATTTTGTTCTTCTCGCAGCTGCAAAACAAAACTTGCAGCAGCCACATCTGAAGTAGACAGAGTACTGGGATACAAAGGGTGTCTTGTGGCCATCCAGGGCTGTGGAAACAGGCTTGGGAAGGATCAGGGGATGGAAAAGAAGGGGAGAAGTCATAAGGACGTGGGAAGCAAGGAGGTGGACTTCAGAACAGTGAAATTTTCAGCAAGGCTCAATTCTTTTCCTACTTGCCTTCCATCCACCCTGTCAGTCTCATCCCAATCCATGCCCCGGGACATCAAGGTACCTGTCCATCTCCATCTGCTGCATCCTTCCAGCCCTTGTTTGCCTCCCAGGACCTCCCCACAGCCTGGGAAGCACAGACCTGGTGCTGCTGTATTGCCTCTCCTTTTGCTCCATGTTAGTCTTCTTTCATTAAAGACAAAGCTAACAGAAAGGGAGTCTTCCTAAAATCCAGACCCTCTTAATCTCCTCTCAGCACCACATTCTCCTAAACGGTTGCATCTGTTGAGGACACGATCTGGGATGGATGACTAATGTTTTGCAAGGCTGTACCCCCTTGGGTGGCTTGGGAAAGCAGCTGGGGTTCAAGTGGGGCGAGGTTTGAAGGAGCCACAGGAGGCTCGTCAGGCTGCCCGCGGCCCTCGCCCTCTGCAGGCAGATGGTGATCTCCCAGGGCCAGCCCTAACGACCTCAGAGCAGTCCCCAGGCTGTGAAAATAGTCCATTACACGTATAATTATGCAAATTAAAAATGAAAATCACAATTAAAGACCCCGAGCCGATTCTTATCTAGTTTGCACCAGTGGGATATCGGTTTTGAAGGAGAGCAGGATCAGAGGCTTTGAGCAGGATGAGGCAGAGGCTCACAGCTCTGCCAGCACCCCTCCCTTCCAGAGGCCTCTACATATGCTAAGCCTGCTGCTTCCCTAAGCTTATTTCCTCCTCAGGAGGGCAGAAATTTTTAACCTTTAACCTTTTTAACCTCCCTGGGAGGTGCACAGTCGGTGAAGTGCCCCCTCCCTGACTCCTGGCAGATGAGCCTCACTATCCTGGCCCTGAAGCGCAGTGCCCTGTGTTCCTGGGACAGCCCTTGGCTTAGAACAAGCCTATGTTGGAGGCACCAACAGCCACACTGGGTTACCAGTGCCCTGATCAGTCCCACCAGACCCCTCCTGCAGTGTCACTCTGTCCTCCCCAGGCTGTTTGGAACGTAGTGGTGCAGTGCAATCTGGAAATGAAAGGTCTTGTGTCATAGCAGCACTTTCCATGGGGGACCTGACCACCAAGCAATCTACACAAATAACTGGATGCTATTTAATCCTTCTCCAAGGATGAGGTAAATGTTCAGGGTCTGCATGAGGCAGCTGTGTGGGGTTCCAGCACCTGGCTCCTGTTGGCTCATTACACAGTGTGGGCATTACCCCATCCACAGCCCTCTTGCTGGCTGTAACTGTGTCCTGTGTCACTGACAGGCTCACTGGAAAGCCTTTCAGATTTTTAGACATGTGTCTTGAAATCAGTTAGAGGGACTCTTAAAAGAGCCTTCAGCAGAATAGAGTGTTTAGTGTTTTCTTGAGATCATCTTGAAGCAATTTTACCCCACTTAATCTCAGAAAAGCATTATAAATTTCAAAGATGTCTTCCAGACCTTTAGTACAGCTCTCCTCCCATTGCACTTTTGTCCATATTCTGCATCACTTTGCCTGAAATACAGCCTTTATTTCAGGCAAATGAAAGGAAGGGAGGCAATTCACTGCACCCTGACATTAAAGCTCTCTTTTCAGCTAAGCAAAATTTGCTTTCAAGATTTTAGGCCATAGCTGATGTGTCTGATAAGCTTCAGGACTCAGCTACTTAAAAGTCTACACCTTACAAAACTCTGGAGATAAGTACATTCATGGATTGTGGGAAAACACTGCCGGGTAATCAAACACCTCAGGTACTCCGGCCCTGGCTCCGTGCTGGCTCTGCCAGGGCTCTCCATCTGTGCCTCCAGCCAGGCTCCCAAAGACCTGCTCCAATTACCCCAGGCCCAGGCAGCAGCAGCAGGTCGGGCAGGAGCTGTACCTGTGGGACCTGGCCTCGCTGCAGGGGCAAAGCTTCCAACAGGCAACTGAGCAAACTCAGCCCTGCTTGAATACATTAACCTTTCCATAATTGCAGCCTTCAGTGCTAGCAGCTTTTTTTTCCAGTGACCTGGAATTCTCCTGGCTCTTCTCTGGACCCCTCTGCACTGAGTTATGGGGCTCTGTGGCTTTGTGTCAACCCTTCTCCAGCTGAAGATCTCATCACCTTCTCTTTTCATCATCCCTACAGGTCTCTACACCTACTTGTCTGCCAGAAGAGATATGAAGGAGGATGGAGGCAAACATTTTCTTGTCCTGAGCCTTTTGGTTATATTAAACATAATTAAAAAGCTGACAAGAGATCCTCACCAAAGGACAGGATCCAGGGGGGTCTTTGTGCACATAACTTTCCTTGCAAACAAAGCTTTCTATGAATAATATTTTCATTTTCACAGCACCTGGCAAACATTCATCCTTGCTCTTGCACCAAGTGGTAAATATTATTCTCCCTGTGCTACAGTGCACAGGCTAAGGGGCTTACCTCAGGCCAAGGGGATTTCAATTTACATTACACTTCAAAACTTCCCTGGCCACTCATCCTCTGGCCAGATCATGACTCTGTCTTCAAGCAATAATAAATTCAACAATATTTGATGGTCTGGAAAAACATATTAATTTCCTCTCCCAAAACTGCTTCCAGATCAACTTCATTTTATCCTGTAAATGAATGAAAGGAAATAGTAAAAAAATACAGATGGCTGGAGCTTCTTTTCCATGTTCTGGATAAGGGATCCACATTTCCTAACTGCATTTAAGAGCCCTTTTCAAGAGCAAAGGCACCACAGGATGTAACACAGGCACAGGCTGCCCCCAGCTGGGGCATCTCAATCCCTGGAGGTTTCCAAGGGCCAACGGGACAAAGCCTCTGGTCTGGTCTCAGAGCTGGCCCTGCCTTGAGCAGCACCTTGGGCTGGAGATCTCCAGCCTCCCCTCCCACATGAAGTACCCTGTGATCCTACAAACACAGAATTTTTTGTGCTACAAGGTGACAACTCTTCTTTGTTTCATAGAGACACAGACTTCTCCGTGAGTTTGACTGCAGGGGTGATAAATAACTGTATTTTCTAGACCCATTAAAAAGTGGAACAGCAAGCAGTGCCTCCATCTGCTAATTACATTTTGGTTATGACTGCTCTTTTAGGAGGCAGCATGACACAGGGACCTGAGTGTGGCTGTTGGGTGTTTCTCTTTGAAATTAAAGAGCTGCACAAGGGTGGGTGGAGTGTCTGTGCTCCCTCATTCCTTCTCACATTATTATCAGCCACAGCAGCAACCAACAAATTCCCTGAAAGATGTTTGTAGTGTTATTTCTTCCTCTCAGCTGGCAGATGTTCATCATACTCAGGTAGCACCTAAATGTCACAGGAACCCTTTTGGGGCAGATCCTGTGTACAGGTGTCATTATTTTTTTATTGATCATCTCTGCCTCAGAAGATGTCATCTCATAAATGAGGGAAGGTGGTCACAGGAGGGAACCTTCTCTTGGACAGTGCAATCTGTAGCTGTCCTCACAAAGAGCAAGGAGTGAGACACCACAGGAATGTTTGCCTCATGCATTACTGAGCATCAGAGAAGCATTTCTGAGCAGCACAGCTTTACAATACAAGTGATTCTTGAGGGCAGCATAAAAAAAGAAAAAAGGAAACCAATTAAATGCCTCTTAGCAGACCCATTTAACACCAGCAATGTGACAAGGTCAATGGCCACAGCATCAGCAGAGTCACCTGGCCAGCAACAGGGCCACAGAGCACCTTGTACCCTCACAGGAATATATTTATAGAGAAGCCAGATCCCACCAAATGCTGAGAGCTCTCAAGTCCCACTAAACTATTTTCAAGTAAATAGTAGGGAACTGAGCACCAACAGTCAAGCCCTTTGGAAATCCCTGACCATTCCTCCTCCATATGGTCACTTTGCTTATCCTCCATGTACTGTAGCAGCCCACTGGAATTGTTACTGGCAGCATCATTTCTTCATAATACTCTGCACAGCACTGTCATGCCATTACATTCCCTAGAGAAACACGCCATTTCCATTAAAACCTTAATTAAACATTCATATGGAGCATTCACTGCAGCTGACTTGGCTTTGGTGCTCCTCAGACCCTGGCATGCCCAGCCTGAAGGCTGGTAAGATGTTGGAGTTCCTGCACAAGTAGATGGCAGGGCTTGGTGGGTGGAGGCAAACTGGAGTTTGCCAAGAGGAGAGGCAGGATTTGTGCAGCACGTGGGCTGCCACCCCCTCCTGGCAGAGCAACAACCAGGCCAGGGGACACCAACAGACCAGACAACATTCTCATTAATTACAAGCAAAAAACCCAAAATACACATTATTGCCTCAAAAATAATGATAATCCTTGGCTTCTTGTTTGCATGCTCATTAGCATGTTAATAGGATGCCTCTTATGGAAGAGCTAAACCATGCAGTCATGCACATATGCACCCAGTCATTTATTACAACAACAGCTTCCTTTCTATTTGACATATTTCTCCCTGTCCAGAAAATGGTTCAAGCTGTGCCATCCAGGGCAAGCTGTAATTGATGAATAAATCTTGAGGAAAGCAATTTTGCTTTCTGTGCGTTACACAGCTAATTATCTTTCCCAATATTGAGAGCTCTATTTATTTACTAGTGATGGAGCCAGGGAATTGCTGGAAGAAGGACCCATGGGAGGCTTGCACCAACTAGAAAGCTTCAAATAAAAACACACTAGCCTTCAAATAAGCACCCAGACCCAGACCCAGGCAGGGACCCAGAGCTCCTAAGCCCAAGAAGGGAGGATGGGGAATGATGGGCAGCTGGTGGGACAGCAGTGGTGGCACAGGGGGATGCAGGGCCCAGCCAGCCTGGGGAAGCAGCACAGTTTAGCTACTTCTTGAGCTGATCACACAACAGGTTCTGACTCAGCAGCATGGTTCACTGTGAAGGTGTGAGTGCAAGACATTACTCAGGGCAGGTAACTATCTAGGAGAAAACTGCAGTGGAGACTGCAGCCTTTCCTGCAGCCATCATCTTCTGCATCTCATCTTCATGCCAGAAAAAGCACAGCCAGTTTTCTGTCTTTTGTTAGACTATTTCAGGCAGTGCCTGGTGGGAGACAGTCATGGAGAGAACTGTGCTGGTGGTTTTGGGACAGAGCACCAGTCTGTCAGCAGATTAAATCTTTTTCAAATGCTATTCCCAACACATCATGCAGAATCTAAACTTCAGACCAACAGCTCAGCACAAACTTAATTTCATTATGAAACTGGAGCCTTTCATATTTTGGCTATAACACTCCTAAAACATTTGTGTTTTTCATTGCACCCTGCTCCATTTCTTTGGTTTTACTCTACCCCTGAATTTTCTGCACGCCTCAGATTTTTATGTGGGGGAGGAATAGTTGCACCACAGATACTTCACTTACAAAGCTCCACAGCCCCACAGCAGTCAGGGAGGACACAGAAATGGGCACCAGCTGGTGACCTGCTGACAGCAGGGGAGCAGCAGAGGTCTGGGCCAGCAGGCTGGTGGGTGAGTGGAATATTCCAGTGAACAGAAATCGTCAGAGAAGACTTTGGCACGTAGGGTCAGGACTTTAACAGAGTGCATGCGTTAAAATGCTGACTCCCTCAGTTATGAACTCTGCTGGAAGTCCAAACATTCCCAGTCACCAGAATGAATGGTCAGATAAAACAAATCACTATGTTGAGCTATGGTCAATATCATCACCCGCAAAAAGATCATCACAATGCATCACTTAAGTTGAGCCCATGTTTGCAGAAACCTTCCCCTAAATCTATTGGCAAGAAAAAGTTAACTATACATGCCTGTGGATCTACAATTTGTGCCAGAACAGGACAGGCTGTATAGCTAATTCCAATATCAGAGAAACTCAGAAATCAGCACACAGAAGATAGCTTTTGTAATGTGACATTTTTCCTGTAGTAGACAGACTCGGGTCACTTGTATGTATTTAGCATCCATTCAAATGAGATGAGCAGTTGTTGGCTAGCAAAGCACACACAGTCCCACTCTGGGCACACCAAACACTTCCACATCTTGTCATTACCCATGGCTTTTATCAGCTCTGCCACCAGATTTACAATTCACTGCATAAGCAGCCTGTAGCAAATCTCCTCTCACCACCAAAAACCCGACTTCTACTGATTAAACTACAAAGTTCTTAAGAGGGACCTGCCCTCTCCAAGCTCTCCTGGGGCACTTGCTGACCTCTGACCTTCTGCTTCAGGGAGACCACACAGAGCACCAAACCCTGGCATGGTGGCTGTCCCTGGTTGCCCCCGAGGATGGAAGGTCAGGTTTGCACCTTGTGGTGCCACAAGTGGACAACACTTGGAATCAATGTTGGCATAGGCCAGGCGTGGCCAGGAGAGGAGTGCTGCTGGCCAGGATGGGCTGTTGTGGTGAAGATGTCAGCAATAGGTGTCTTGTCTCCCCACAGTTGAAGAAAAACCTCCTACAAAGACAAACCTGCAACAACCCAGGGCACCAGGGAGCAAATGGTGAGGTTCATGGTGTGCAGGAGGCTGCTCTTCCCAGTGGAGGCTGGTGATCAGCTCAGCATGGCTGCTTGGAGCTCCTAAGAAGAGGAAGGGTCATCAGGAAAATCTCGGAAACCCATGGAAGGCTGAAGAACATACCCACATAAAAAAAGAGCACATTGTGTCCAAAGAAAGTTCAACAACTTTCCCAGCTCGTTGGATTGTGGGAACTTTGCTTTTCCAGGGAATAACTATGCTATTTTCAGCATTTTTATTATTCAATTTGTCACAGGCTGTCTCAGGAGACTATCAACAATCAGTTTCAAGCAGCATCTGACCACAAACACTTCTCCACATGTGATTTAGAACATCTGGAACGAAGGAGTCAGCTTTTGAAGCGTGCCAGCACTGCGCTGCCTCCCCACATTTCTTCTCCTTCCTTCCATCCTCACACCATTGTCAGCCTGTGCGTAGAGAGCAGGCTGGAGAAGCCAAATCCGGAGCCCTGACAGCGCACCACTGCTTGTGCTCGCCACGAGCACGTGGGGACAGCGGGCACCGCCTGCTTTGAGGAAGGGCACGGTCAGGGATTGCTGGTGGCACATTCCCCGCATCGCTGAGCTGCAGTGACTTAAACATCCCATTCCCTAGGGACAGGAGATGTGATCCTTGGCCTGGAGGCGGGCCAGCCCGAGGACTCGTGCCAAAGTTTGCACGCTGGATGTTGGCTCCGCGGAGCCGAAGAGGAGGCGCGTGCTTTGCTCCGCGCCAGCTCTCTGGTGAGCGCGGTAATTTCTTCGGGAACCCACGGCAACCTTCCCACCAGAGCTGTCTGGCAGGTAAATTGTAAATTAGCAAAGCAGTTCTTCAGCAAGCCTGAGGAGGGAATGGGAACGTATGAAAAAGGAATCCAGGCAAATAGCAGAGGAAATGACATTATGATCCCAGCTGGAAGCTCTGCAATGAACTGCTTGGTGTCTGCACAGAAAACCTACATGAGAACGGGGAGAGGTTCTGGCCCCCGCAAAGCCGATGAGAATTTTGTCATCGTCTGGGAGGGGGAAGGTTTCACTCAGTCATTAATTTTGTGTTCATCCCTGATTTCCCTGAGTGACCCACGCGGATGTGGCGCAATGACACCGTAGGCTGCATTCACACCGCCTGCTGCCGTGCACGTCTGGCTTCCCCGCGTGGCTGCCAAGTGCTTGGCTCATTATCACAAGAGCTGTGCTGCTCCCAGCCCTCCCCAGCCCAGTGCTGGTCTGCTTTGTAGCAACAGTGTCAGCACCAGGGCACAGAGAGACTCTGAACGGCGCTTTGAGAAGAGACGGTGGCGTTGCAGCAGGAGCTGTAGCCACTGCTTGCTCTCCTTTATATGTTTGCCAAAAACAGCTGCAAAAAATTCGGGGGTGTTTGTCTGTCTCAAGTTAGAAAATCTGGAATTTTGACACACGGTGTCTGCCCAGAGAGCTTATGAAGTCCCTGGCACCTGCCATGGCTCAGAAAGCACAGCCGCTATCCCAGCGCATGGCTGTGCCTCACGCCCAAGCCGGAGTCACGGAGCCCCACGTCCTCTTGCCCCGTCCCCCAGGGAGCTCCTGTCACAGGGTCACTTCTCAGCCCTTGCAGCCCCTGGTCCTGGCTCACTGAAGGGTCCAGGCAGGACCAGACCATGGTGCTGTAGTGACAGGGAATGTGCCAGTTCAGCCCGCGCTGAAATGTGAAACTGCAGCCTTAGTCTTACTTTTCCAGCCCTTTCTAGGAAAGAAATAGCTACAAATACAAGTCTCATTTCTAGTTGCTAGGATCCATTTTGGTTTATTTTTTTCCAAGACTAAGAGTTTTCTACTCCATTAATAGCCAGTTCGCTCAAAAAGAAACAAAAATGTGTAAAATGACCTTCTCTTCACAAGAAAAAAAATGCATCCTTAACACCACAGTGACCTTCATGCCATATTGCAGGTGCAACAATCCAAAAAATACCAACAAAGAAACTTGACCTGGAGCATGGTTTCCACAAGAGCCCAGGCACAACCTTCAAGGAACAAAGTGACCAGATCCCTTAGATGGTAAGAAGTTGCATCCAGTGGATGTGCCAGGTGGAAGATGTCCACAATCCCTGCATGTTTACATTTCTTTGAAGCATGTGTGTTCACACACTCCAGTTGAGGACACCAAAAGCAGTTTCCCAGGAACTGCAGGGACAGCATTTCCTCGGTGCTGCCCTGCCACCAAATGCATTTCTTGCTGATCCAAGTTGCTGTTGGCACTGAACTGAGCAGTGACACACTCCAACAGCTGCCTGCCAGACCTCACAAGAGCCCTGTGAGGCACCAGTAGGAAGACTGCTGTTCTGATATGAGGGTTTTGGAGCCCAGGTCTTCAAGATTGAAGAGCCAAAGCAACTAAACGCTGGTGGCTGCAGTTCAGCACTCACTGAAAGCTCCTGATGCCTGGCAGCTCATGCACCTTTTCCAGGTACCTCTTACCCATACCCTGATTTGGATTTGCTTTTCTTTCTGAGAGAATTTTGTGTCCCTCCTTACATCAGATTCTAGAAAATTCCGTGCAAGTGTGACCAAGACCCTGGAGAGACAGGCAGAGATCTCCAGCAAAAGGGAGCTGTAGGGCACACTGGGGCAGTGTGGGAAGGGAATATCTGGGAGTGCAAAACATGAGGAGAAAGCCACAAGGACAAGGGAAGCCTTCAAATAACAGCATGGAGCAGGACTAGCATAGTGACCAAAAATAGATCAAATCTAGTTTTGCCCCACCCTGGCTGGATGTAGCCCCTACCTGTGGCATCCCAGGGTCTGACAGCTGGAAAGGATGCTCTCCTCTCTTTGTAAAGGTCTTCCTCACCCTCTTTGTACAGAAAAACCTGAAGATGGTCACAATGGACAGGGCTCTGAGCAATCTCATGTAGTTCTAGTCCTGCTCATCTAAGTGGGGATCAGACTAGAGATCTTTAATTGTCCTTCCAACTCAGACTGTTCTGTGATTCTGTGGCACTGAAACCTGGAATGGCTCACAGTCCCCATTTTCCTCTTCTGGTTTGTTTTACCCTGAGAAATCCTTCCTCCTCAGCAGTAGGAAGAAAACCACCCAGGTAGGACCAAACCCCACATGCCTGGAGCAGGACAGCAGGTTATATGAACCCAATAGTTTCTAAGTAAAGGGTCAAGGAGAACATCTCTGTGCCAGTAATGAGCTGACTTATGAGCTGGAAACATTTCTACCCTTATGTTGCTATAGCTTTGCTGTTTGTTTAGAACAAATGCCTGTTTTCTGTATCAGAAATAGCTGATTTTTTTTTTTTTAAACCATCCCCAGAACAGTTCATAAAAACTCAGGAACCTGTCATCACAAGGCCACAGTCCCCATAGGATATTAAGAAGTCTGAGATGCAATCACCATTTAGGATCTTCTGCAAACTCAGCCACAACTTTTGGACTTTAAGATTTAATTTTTAATAGCAATTAATAGCTTATGGAGAATTTAATCAAACAGAATTGCTTTGAACACCTCCAGTTTGAGTCTTCTTGTTCAAACTTCTGCCAAGATCCCTTCCCATAGCTATACAGCACACTAGCAAGTAAAGGGATACCTGAGTGTATTCCCAGCCATTTAATGCTCCTTCACACCAGCTAAAAATTAATTCCCCCTTTTTGGCATCACAGTTTGAACCTGCCTGTTTGATATTCTGATGGATTCATTTTTTCCAGCTACGAGAAGCACGCACAGCAACCTTGAAGGCTTCGTGCAGTGAAATTAAACCAGCAGAGACTCATCCCAACATCACTTTGAGGAGATCTCTCTTCTAACAGGAAGAGACAGAGCACATAGCAACAGCAGCTTTTCACGTTTCAGGCTTCAGGTTTGATTTTTGTCAAGAGTTTTGGGAAATGCTGGCAATCCCACACACCTAACAAGGTAACTCAAAAGGGAACAAAGCAGCTTTCGTTACAAACAGCTCTTGCTTAGAAGGGAAATAAAACATTTCCTGTATGTTCAGCTGCAACCAAGGTGCCAAGATGCAACGGTAGATTATGCAATAACCTAAAAGAATACTTTGTTGCTCTATCCTGGAGATATTTGCCTCTCTTTATCACTGCAGGGAACGTCAGAAGTGGGAGGGAATGGGGCCAGGAGGAAATCAGAGCGTGATGTGAGCCAGAGCTGGAAACATCATCCAGCATCTCTCAGACCACCCAGTATCAAGATAGTGGTGGGGACAGAATTCATAATGTGCAGAAGGGGCACTGCCAGGCCAGTAAAAATCCCCATTCATTGTGGCAAAACCCCACTGTGTCCCACTTTGAGAGAACAGCCTAAAGGCTTTTGATGTTCCAGTGGGTAAAGGTGAAAGTGGGCAGTAAAGTCCCAGGGTCCTACAGAAGGATTCCCTGCAGATCCTCAGCATTTTGTCATGTTCCCAGGGAAAAAGGTTCCCTGGCCACAAGAATATTTAGTTGTTTGGGTTTGTTTGGTGGTTTTTTTTTCTTTTGTTTTTAATAGTTGGAGACCATAAACAGTAAAATGTGGCACAGCAAAGAGATCCTTACCTTGGGCTAAGTGCAGGGTGCAGCCTTGAAAAACAGTTGAATTATTAAGAAAAGGCACTCAGATTTTTTGAGTTTTCATTCACATATAAAGCCTTTTGGTCCTCATACTTCATAATTTTGCCTAGTCAGTTCACAGCTAGATGTCAATTGTTTAAAGGTTTAGAATGAAGGAGAGAGCCAATCTGTTTCTTAACAGTTTTAGGACTCATCAATTTCATCAATTGGTTATAATCAAAATTAACTCCATGGTCTCAGACTGTCCTAACTCTCATTTTGAGGTAAAGTCTGAATACTCAATTCATCCATGGGTAGAAGGGAACAGGAGCAGAACTGATTCTAGCTGATAATGAGATTAAGTTGATATCAGGATCCCAGTTCTTTAAATAGCACTAGTTTATTGTAGACAAACACAGCCAGGCATAAAATAGCAATGCATTGACTTAAAACCAGCAAATTCATAGTATTTTTTTCCTCTTTGCATCCCAGCTAATTTTTCGAGACTGCCCGATGCAAACCCACCCCTGCCTACGTAAACACCCATTTCCACCACAATCACCCACAGCAGCTGTGAATTCACCACAGTCCTCTGCCCACTGTGCTTCAGAAGCTCAGGGGAGGGAGAGCCTGGGCTGAGGGAGTGCTGTGGGCAGAGTCACCCTGTGAGACAGAACGTGGCAGTTCTGGGCAGTGTCTGCACAGTCTGCTAAAGCAGCCACTGCTCACACCTACACACTTTCAGCAGAAGCAAGTTCTGCTCTGCCAATTAATATTTCTTTTTCCATACACTAAACCTCCCTTTACCTTCATGTCCAGGAGGAAACACTGCAGTGAGTCAGAACATGGAAAGTCTCACTCTAAGTGGGACTGACACGTGAACGAGGTTCTCTTGGAGGAGGGTGCCACTGCCTCCATTAAGTCTGCTGAAACTGCTGAACAGATCACACAAGGGCAGACAGACAGGTCTGCAGTGCAAATCACCAAATCCTGTGCTGGAATGGCTGCAAGATCACACCCCATGACAGCCACCTTTAGCTCCATTTCAACTGGAAGGTCGTGGGACAGTGATGTACTGAGCACGTACTTTAAACCACCTGGCTAAAAGCAGTGTCCAGAAAATGTTGATCACTTTGAGGGGTTTTACAAACATTGGCAAACAATTGTCCCTCCCACTCACAGCCATATGTTTGTGTAAGGTAAAAAATACTACAATAATCAGGGAAGCTAGACAGGACTCCTTTGTTGGTCACAATAGAGATTCCTTCAAACTCACACTGCTCTGTATTGGTGTAAGTTATCAGCATCCTCAAAATCCCCCCCAGTTCTGTCTGTGAAACACATTTGTTGGGAAGGTCTAATGCCCAAAGCAGCACAGGTGTGTGCATCTCCCATCACCATCACACTGCAGAGCAATCCTTTAAAAATAACCATGACCATTTCCTATAGAATATGGAAAATACATTGTTCTTCAAGATTAAAGATCTAAAATCTTAAAAATTAACAGTGGCATTTACACACACTGGGGAAAATTTTCTCATTTTATACAAAAATTTTGAATTAAGTCTTCATTTTTCCCCCAGAAATGTACAGAAAAAGGTTTTCATTTTGGTAAAGGAAAGAAATGTGAATTAAAATTGAATATGCTTTTCCTGATTTTACATTTAATTTTTCTTCCATAATTTGTATGGTGAACAAAAATATTAAAAAAAATCAGGATAGAATTGTTAAGCACGAAAGGAGAGAAAGAGATCACAAGACATAACGTGGAATATGATAGATTTGGGGCACAAAGCCATTTTTAAAAATCAAGTTTAACTGGGTATAATACTGTTCTCAGGCAATTGGTCTAAAGCCTAGTGTTAGGAAAGTTGAGTTTGTAGAATTTTCAGCAAAAACTATGATGAGGAAAGGACTGCAAAATGTTACTGTAGATCACTGAGGATGCCTCTTAAGGAACCACATACAAAATAAAAATTCCTTCTTTCTTCAAGTCACACACCAGTGTTGTGCATATTTAACCTGAAAATCAGTCACCTGCTCTTTTTGCAGTAAGAAAGATACAGATATAGAGAAAGCATAGGTCAAGGAACAGAATTTTATTTGATTCTAGAAAGTATCATGCAACAATTTTTTTTCTTAATGATCCTTGCCCGGCTTTGAGATGAAAGAATAGCATTTACAAAGTAAAAGGATGCAAAAGCAAGGTTAGCACCAGAGGAGGAACACTCTTCTCTTTACAACTCCATTTGACAGTTAGAAAACAGAAGAAAAGAAAAAAGGAAAAAATAAAGCTAGCTAACCAGGTGACCTTGCATTTTTATTTTCAACATCCAAGATACTTAAATCTAAACATCAAGATACCATGGCTGTCCTAGTAACAACTAATAATTCATGTTCTGCAAAACTTGCTCTGTACATTGAAAAGTATTTAAGAGTCAAAAGGTAATTGTCACAAAGTACCAGCTAATAGTCAAGGCAGAAATTGTAGAAGTCCAGAAAAAGAAAGGAAACAAGAGAAACCAAGGTGAGGAGTTTGTCCCTCTTTTGCAGGTATGGCTATTATGACTTGCTGCAAAGATCAAAGAAAAAGAAGGGATGTGTACTGGATCTGGCTGGGATGGGACAAATATCCCAATATTATCCTGTAATACCCTAGTTTCATGGGCCAAATATCCAGATGTTCTTAATCCAAACTCCCATTTTTTACCTGTAAGCAACCACAGAATTACATCAGATTTCAAATGTTTGTTTTCCTCACTTTTGTATTCATTTTCAAAATTTGCTCCCTGTGGTTCTTACTGAAAGGTTTCCAAGAGAGTGAACAGTTTTACAAACCCTCCAATCTTCCCCAAGCAGAAATTCTAATGCAAGATTTAGGAGTTTTAAGTGCCACACTGTCATCATTAAGTGCTGTTTTCTCAAGGGAATGGAATTATTCCTTTCAAGTACCATAATTTTGCATCACAAATTGATTCTAAAATTTCCTTTGCAAGCATCTATAATTACGATACCTGCGAAATTATTTAAACTTTATTAAACTATTAACCTGACTCACTTATTAGAAGAAGGGTTTGAACTACAATTATGAGGAAGAGGCAGCTTTTAGTCAGTTTGGGAAATACATCTTCTGATTACTCCCAGCTTTCAAGGTCACACATACGGACTTTTAACAGCAGCATTGAAGCAGCCTGTGAAAACAATTGGTTTGCATCCAAATCATAGAAAAACCATTTAACCCCAAAGCAGAGTGTGGTGTAACCCAAACCAGTTGTACTTTTCAGACTAACAACCAGTAGCACTTGAGCACCTACTGCAGTAAACACTGTTTTAACGTTGAGCTACCCAGAGGAGCCTTCACAGCCGCGAGTGCGACATCACATCACCACCGGGAGAGGAAGGAGACTCTGAACTTTTCTTTATCTTTCTTTTATTTATGCTTGGACTTCCAGCACTGCACATCAGATAGCCAGGGTCTTAATCTGTCCTATATGAGACTGCAAAAACACAACGCGCGTTCTCCGCTGTCCTCGCACCAACAAGTCACACAGTCACATCCCGCAAACCCTTCACGTGAGCAGTTCCTTCCCTCTGGAAAAGCATCTTTCCTCTCAAGGATTCCAGCTAATGCTTCTGGCTTATAAAAGATTAAGTGCAATCAGTTACACTGAAGGTTTATAATGCGGCTCTTGATTGTGTTTTCTGTGCACGCATTTACATCAGGCACACGAGTTATATAAAATAGTTTGGAGTACAAAAATAGGGTTATAACATAGGAGTACCAAACAGCACAGAATTAGAACAGTTTTATTACCATAATACCAATTTATATACAGACCCCCAAATTAAAGATTTTTTTTTTTTAATTCTAAGTATTCTTCCCAAATCGACAACTGTAGTGTACACTCTAAAAACTGCAAATTAACAACACAGATCTATTTTAACCCCTACATTGTCTATGCAGTCTGCACCAATCCTCTCTCTTCCACACAAAAGTGTATTATAAATAATTCTCACAAAATGTCACGTATGTTTTATTGCACATTGTACATGCCAATAATTAAAAGAAAGGCTCCAACCTTTCACTTGATAACTAACTGTTTAAATAACTAGCATTTACTTGTGTTATGAATACTATTGCATTTTTCAGGCTCTAATCCTAACTGATAATTTAAAAGAAAAGAAGCAGAAGAGAAAATACGCCTTGAACTTTATAGCTTTTGTGAAAAAAAAAAAAAAAAAAAAAGAAAAAGCTTCTTTAATTCTGCTGATTTCTACTTTATAAAGTCATGAAAAACATCTGACCTAATTAAAAACGCTGCTCCGAAATTTCCGCATGTTTCACTATAAAATGATGCGTGTAGCTGCTCGTGTAACCACCTACCCCTTCTATTTTGCAGAATTAGATGTCTCTGTGCTGTACCTGATGGGAAGGTTGAGTTACACAGGTCCTGGTGTGAGCTACAGGAGTTGTGTCCCCGCTGGTCTCTGCAGGGGCAGGACAGGAGGAGCCTGTCAGACACCTGGACAGGCTGGGGTAAAAGGCCACCAGGCACAAAAGGCCACCCAGCATCAAGGCCATGGATAATTCCTGTTAAGTGGATCTCTAGGCTAAGGAATACGAGTGATTTATCATTAATATGTGGGTTTATGATATGCTGCACTAAAATATGGCTGCTAAACAAAGAGAGTAATTCGTTGTGTGATGGGTATGTGCCAGCTGGTAAAAACGCCTCACTGGATAAAAATCTGCATTTTGAGGGTTAAAACTCTGGCATGGACTGAAAGATTTCAGAGCCGATCGATCAAATGTTTTGCCAAGGGTTTCTAAAGCTATTAGCCATCAACAGCTCCAGAAAGGGATAAAAACAGCAAAACCAAACCACTAGAATTGCACTATTACAAAGAAACAAGTCCATGAAAGGGGAGTCACCAGCTGCAGTTAAGGGACAGCCACTTCGAGAAGCCGATTGTTTTTTCGCTTGCAAGTTGGGATGTTGCCGTTTTTCTGGCTGCCTTGTATGAACTTCACACACACTTTATCTTGTTTGAACTGGACCAGGAACCTAAGAGAGGGAATAGTAAAAAATTTAGTTAAATGTGGAGAGAAGGAAAAGAAAAAAAAAAAAAAAAAAAAAACATGAAGAGCAGAAGTTTTTTTTCCG